>JABUQX010118093.1:15000-26392 GCA_015478945.1 Trachelipus rathkii
TTATTATTATTATTATTATTATATTTTTTCGCTAATTATTGTTTGTTATATTATGTTTATTAGTATGATAATTATACAAGGTTATGATGCATTTTTGTTAAATATATCAATTGAATATACTTCTGTAATGATAAATCGAAACGTATATAAATATATGTATATTATATATATATATATATATATAATATTATATATATAAATATTTATAAATATATATATATCATATAATATAATTGCTAATGCACTAAGCAAAACACAGGCTCATTGGACATGCTCGTCATCCCAGCAGCCTTTTTCAGTGCTAAAGAAATATTTTTGTAATTTTGATTGTAAAATCTTTTAACATTTTTTTTTAACTGAACAAATCTTTTGATCGATCCATTATTATTATTATTATTTATTATCATCATCTATCATTTAATTATTATTATTATTATTATTTATTAATTATTATTATATTATTATTATTATTAATTATTTATTATTATTATCATCATCATCATCATTTTTAATTTAATAATATTATTATATTAATTTATTATTATTATTATTATTATTATTATATTATTATTATTATTATTATTATTATTATTATTATTATTAGTCTGTTTGTCAAACTTCTGAAAAAATAAAGAGAATATTAGTAGTCTTTTTAAACCCAATTTGCAGAAGAAAATAAGAAAAATATAAATTTTTAATAGTAAATATAAGTACTAGTAATAACGTACAGTATTGGATACATTGACGAAGGAATCTCGCAAAAAGACGAGATATTCTTATGTCTATAAAATATATATATATAAATACTATTTATTTATTTTATTTACGATCATGTAGTTAGTATTCAGCTAATGTCTTCATCATGTTTCAAGTATATATGCTTATATACTTACGTATTTATATGTAGCCAGAATTTGAGGTCTAGATTTCTTACCTGGCTACCTTATATAGTAAATCATATATTTTATATTAATCTACTATTAGTACAATTACATATCCACCTACTACTACTAATACTACTACTACAATAACACAGACAGACTACTAACGCACTAAAAGGAATAGCAACAAATAGGAATAATAATAGATAATAGAAATAATAAGTAAATCATAATCAAAGATATATAAAATAAAATAATATATGAATAATATAATAAGTTATCCAGATATATATGATTATTATATCAGAAGTACCACTCAGAAATTACATACCATACTCAATACCAATTTACCCAGCTACAATAATAATAAGAAGGAGAAGAACCTCACGAACTAAATAGAAACAGAAACTATCAGAACAACAGTCCCGTCGACTATGCAGTAGACTCTTAGAGGTCCATCGACACAAAGGACATAGTCTGTAAGTAATTATTGTTTATGTTAATTTTTTGTTGGATCGTTAGAGGAATCCAACAAAACGATTGTTGACAAGTGGTCAACATATCGTACACGCATTACCCGCGCGACTTAGCAACAGACTATGTTCTGCGGTAACCACTACATTTATTTGTAACAGATGTTCTATGCCGGTAAACATCAAGTTTTTACTACTACTAAAAGCATTATTTATTACAAGTTATTTGTACAGTGCTTCTAATGCGGTGAACCACCCAAAGCGCTATTTATTATGACCTTTTCATCGGTACAGATGATTTTGTAACAAGGTGTGTCTAATGTGGTGGAAAGCAGTCAAAAAAGTTACCAGTTTATTCAGTATGCAGTCGAATATAGTTACCGTCTTAGAAAAGATATGTTTCTATGAAGTAAACATCAAATGTTATATTACCTACATGTATTCATTACATTTCAGGTTTTTTTGTAACTAATATTGATGTCTAGATGGCGGTAACATGCAAAGTATATTTACCTTCACAGTTTATTCCTTAAGAGAGTTTTTCTTTGTAGACAGTTATGTTCCCTATGAGGTAAATCATCAAATGTTATTTAGCTAAGAGCAGTTATTCATGCTACAGTTATTTGTAACGGATGTTCTATGCAATTTTGAGGAAGTTATTTACTATCATTTATTATCGTGTTATTATTTCTTACTATGGTTTATGTGTTGTTAACAGATGTTACTGAGTGCGTGAACTTAAAGCGCATATTTAATTATCGCAAGGTTAAGATGCAGAAAATGTGCGATTCGATGTTATCACTATTGCGGTGATCGAGACACAATCGGCTAAGAACGGATATTTGCAGCTATTTAATTTCAGTCCGGTTTAAGGAGCGCGAAAGTGGCGAATCGATGTTATCACACATCACCATCTTCATGAACTGGATACTTTGCAAACCATGAAACATCAAAGCTAATACATAAGCCAGTAATTTCTTATTATTACGAATGTGATTTTTATATACAAATTTTCTAAAATGATTCAAATTTTTTTTATTTTTTTTAAGTTTGATTTTTACCATATTCAGGATTACTATACTCTACTGAAATTCATTTCTTGTATTTGAATAAAGTTAATCGAGTTGAATTGACGTTCACAGACCGAATAATACTTATAAATGTTTATTTCTAACTTTTTCTTTGGAATGAATCGATGATTAGCGGCTGTTTCACTATTCATAAGATGGACTCTCACTTCTCGATTACATGCTGCTCACAGTGAAAAGATATAATTCTTTGCGATAAACATTTTTTTTTTGAAAATCGTTTGTTTTATCGACAAAAGTGTAGTTATTTGGTCCCCTATTACTTCGTGTTCTATCCATTGTCAATCTAAAATCATATTGTAAAGAAATTAGACCGTGTAATATTCGCGAGCAACGGATTGTCTAAGCATCAATTTATTCTAGTATTTTGACAACCCTCTATTGATTTCCCTCTCAATTCTTCCTTTGTCTAAAGGAATTGGATATTCTATTCACGTAGTTCGCCGTTCCTTGCTCATATGATTTTACCCCTTTCTTCAATTCAGCTGGGGATATATAATTTAAATATAGATTGGCCTAATATTACTGAAAAATATACTTCTTTGAATTCCTTTTCAAATCATTTAAAATTGTTATTTTTCCTGAGTCTTAATTTTTTTTGAGGTATGGGCTCCAAAAAAGAAGAACAGGAGAGAAACGATAGAAGATAGAAGAAAATGTACACGTGTGGAAGAAACAGAAGTTAAGGAAGAAGACTACCGAACTCAGAACCGTAGTAACTAGCCACAAGACTATTTACACAGTCCTCAAGGCTAGTCTGAGAGGAAGAATGAGCGACCAACCTTGTTCGCTATCTTGTGCATTTTTACGCAAACAGTTTTTCGAATATTGTAAAAGTTAATACACTCGTCCCTGTTCTCTCCGTTAACGGTCGAGTACCTCTAAGAACTCTTGTTATTAAATTGACGACAAATATATTACAATATTAGTAGGTTACAGTGTGATCAAGATCGATTGATGTCTACCTGGTAGGCAATAAGAATGTTAGAAATAACCCTCTAATGGTGGACATCAAAAATTGTAATTACAAATTAAAATAGACGCGTCGAGTAGTGTGATCGAATGAGCGTTTCCAACAAAAAACTACGGTGGATGCTTAGAACGTTCTCATAGAGAAGAAAAACTCCTATTACTAAGTGGTTGGACACCCGAGAGATGTGTTAATAATTACTACAAACATCATTATTTATCGATAGTGTGATCGATGATGTCACCGTCTTAGAACGTTATAAAATTTCAAGCATAGATCAAACGGTTGAACCATCAAAAGACTGTTTATCTATCATACAAAGATTATAAATAAGATGTGATTGTGGTGTATTAATGAGCGAACTACTTTGTGTCGACTTGAGGCGTCTATGAAACGCGTTGAAAGCAATTTGCAATTAAAAATTTACACCCCAAATTTTAATAGGGAGTAAACATTAAAAAAACTGTTCAATATTAAAGATTTTGCGGTCCGCTATGCCCAAATTTCCTTTTCAGACTGTACTTTTAACATTATCATCAAGTGCATCCCTTCACATAGTTCTTCGTTTGATTTCAAACCCTTATCTAAGCCTTATCGTTTAATATAAAAGTAATAGGAATTCGGATATGTGGTGTGAAAGTTCATATGGTATAGACCAATTTCCTTAAGTGTTTATTCTAAATTTTTTTTGAATAAAATCCGTTTTTCTCACAAAATAAAATATTTTTCGAGAGACTATTTTCCACTTCTTCAATTACTCTAGTGAAGAAAAATTCTTTGCTATTTGGTTTGAATCGTTTATTTTGAACAAAAGTTAGTTTTATGCCATTTAACTTCGTGTTTACAAAAAATCGTTATATGATCATATCTAAAGGGAAATGCCTGTATTGATATTTTCAAATTTAATTTAGTATTTGGAAGTTTCTAGTTAATTTTCCTCTTATCAAGAAAAGAAAGAAGAAGAAGAAGAAGAAGAAAGAAGAAGAAGATAGAAGAAGAAGAAAGATAGGAGAAGAAGAAAAGAAGAAGAATGAAGAAGAAGATAGAAGAAAGAAGAAGAAGAAGAAGAAGAAGAAGAAGAAGAAGAAGAAGAAGAAGAAGAAGAAAAGAGAAAAAGAAAAAGAAAAAAATGAAGATAAAGATGAAGAAAGAAGAAGGATGAAGGATGAAGTATGCAAGATGAAAGAGAGGAGAAGAAGAAGAGAATGAAGATGATGATGATGATGATGATGATGATGATGATGATGATGATGATGATGATGATGATGAGAAGATAAAAAAATAATAGTAATAATACTAATTGAATAGCTAAGATTAGTAGTAATAATAATAATAGTAATAATAATAATAGTAATAATAATAATAGTAATAAAAATAATAGTAATAAAAAAATAATAATAATAATAATAATAATAATAATAATAATAATAATAATAATAATATCAATAACATAATAATAATTAATAAAATAATAAAATAATAATCTAATGAATAATATAAATAATAATATATAATAATAATATATAATAAATAATAATAAATAATAATAATAATAATAATAATAATAATAATAATAATAATAATAATAATAGTCTCGTCCAAACTATATACGTGTAGAAGAGTTCTGTTTTATATTTCAATTTACTTAAATCTAAATTTAAATGACTTTCATTCCGTTGCACTTTTTAAAACACAAAAAAAAATCCCATTTTAAAAAGACATCTTAATATATTTTCATAGAGTTTTTCTCTTGTTTGCTATTTTAAAATAAATGAATAATTTAAATAAGTAAACAACATAAATAAATGAACAAATAAACAAATAAATAAATAAACAAATAAATAAATAAATAAATAAATACATAAATAAATAAATAAATAATTAAATAAATAAATAAATATTTGTATGAAATAAATACATATATGAAATTAGTAAATTAAAAAATATAATAAATAAATAAATGAATAAATAAGTAAATAAATAAATAAATAAATAAATTTGGTAATTAATTAAATTAGTATTATTAAAATAAAGATGAGCATTTTCTTTTACTGGAAAAGTAATTTAAAAACTATTTTTAAGCTTAATCTATATGTAAGTTACTTTATGTATATATATATATATATTAATATATATGTATATATATTAATAGGTATAGTATATACTCTCTATTTATTAATATATATTACGATAATAATGCAATGGAGGTGATATATATTTATATATTATATATATACTACATATATATATATATATGTATATATATATATGATATCTATGTAATGTTCCTTATATAATATATATACATATATATATATATATATATATAATATATATATATATATATATATATATATATATATATATATATGATGATTTAGAATTGGAATGTTGAGTATTTGAATTAACTGGTAATATCCCCTATATAAATGCAAGAGTTGCCAAGTTTTGATTTAGATTGATGTGAATTTTTTGAATCTACTGGTAATATCCCATATTTAAATGCAAGAGTTGCCAAGTGATAGTTTAGATAGATGTGTATTTTTCTATTTACTGGTAATATCGCCTATATAAATATGAGAGTTGCCAAGTATTGATTTGGATAGATATCCATTTTTGTAATTTTATTTGCTGAACTCTATTTATTTCCCATTTGCAGAAAAAGGTTTAATTTGAACAAATTTCTTAAAAATGTTTAAACAAAACACCTAAGGGAGAAATCACAAATGAGTTATAGGTGGCCGGGGGAATGGTTTATGGTTTGCAAGGGTAGTCGTCTTGGATCGAAAGGTCTTGGCTTAGCCCCCTATCTCCCAGGAACACCTACCCCACGCCGCGCACCCAACCTAGTTTCCTTTTCTTGGGGCTATATATGTATATATTATATATATATATATATATAATAATATATAATATATATAGTATAATATATATATATATATACTATATTATATATATATGTGTGTGTGTGTGTTCGTGTGCGTGTATTTGTGTGTGTGACTGTGTGTATATGTGCTTTAATACTTCTTAAAAGTTGTGTTCTGTTCCTACGAACAAGTCTATAAACGAGTTTTGTTTTGAACTTTATGCAAACTTTTAAAGAAACTTTAATTGAAAAATTTCACAAAATATTTTTTTTTAATTAGCTTATGCTTTAAAAATGTTTATTTTTAATTTGGTTTATTGGTTTATAACTTAACTTGATGAAGGAAATATTTTTATTACTTTTTTTAAAATGTCTAAAATAACATTTTCAGAACCATTTTTATTATTTATTTTTTTTATTATTATTATTTTTTTTTCTTTGAAAATTTTACCAATTTTAAAATTATCGTCTATTTTTTATTATAAATTTTTATATAAGCTATTATTGAAAAATATTAATGAGCTATTATTATATATGTTTTTCTAAGCTATTATAACTTACATTTATTTTTTTGCAAAACCTGAAAAAAAATTGATAAAATTTCATTAGTTTTTTTCTAAGTTTTGTTTTTTTTCTAAACAATTTTTTCAAATTAAAATTGAATTATCTTTTGATTTTTATTATAAACTTTTCTTATGATTTTAAAAGTATCAATTTTTATATGGTATAAAGCTTATAGACAAGGATTGTACCTTTTGCAAGATTTAATTGTCTATTATTTATTTTTAATTTTAATATAAAATTCTTCCTTTTAATCACTAACCTAATCATAGTTCTAAAAATTACATTTATTTTGTAATTGAACTGAATATTTTTAATTACTTTTTTCGGTAGTGGTTTTTATTAAAAATAAAAACCACTACCGAAAAAAAGTAATTAAAAATAATCAGTTCAATTACAAAATAAATGCAATTTTTAGAACTATGATTACGTTAGTGATTAAAATCAAGAATTTTATCAAGTTTTTAGCACCAAAAATTTTCAAATTCTTTTAAAATTCGATTTCAGAAAATTATTCATTTTTAAATTAAAACATAAAACTAAATTCGGGGACTAACCCAAATGGCAGTCAGGGAAAATGGTAGACACGCCATTAAAAAAATTCAGGTGGTGTCCAAAATGTCGACACATTTCTCTTACAGTAAATTGGTTGACTACATTTTCTCATATGGTGTCCAAATCATCGACACCTTAAATCATAATGATATCGGCGATTTCGGACTAGCTTCCTAAATTCCAGCAAACAGAATTCTCACGAGCCTGTAATCTACTCACCAAAAAAAAATAATAAAATAACAAATAAATATAACAAAAATAATAAAATAAATTAAATTGGTTAGCATATCTTCTGTCCTGAAACTCACACGGCAATTACCTTTTCTAGCAAATTTTTATCCCTAATATTTATTGCTAATTTACTTTGGAACCCGAAACAACAACGACCCAATTGCTGTCAAATAGTAAGGTCTCTTATCCTCAAATGAAGTTTATTATCCCAACAAAAACATTATTTTCAAATAAAACTTTATTTCGTGTTTTAGGCTTACAAATAAGATACGATAATTTCTAAATTATAAACGTTATTTTGTGTAAAATATAGATGGTCAGAGAGGGATCCAAATAGTCTGTTAATGGTCTAATAATGCAGCCTTAAGTTAGGTGTTTATATATATATGTATAATATTATATATATAGTATATATAATATATAATAATGAATGATATTACTAATGGTGATAATATATATATTATAGTACTTTATATCATGAGGTAGTGCTCTGTGATACAATTCGCCCGGTTGGAATTTGGGAGGCCTTTGGCTTATGTATACCGGAGTAGATACATATTACTTACGTCTGAGGTCTTCCCTCAGAAAGACCTATAGCCTGTCAGCAGAGACAGCATCGATTTCCACGCACTCCTTTCCAGAAGCACACCATTTCCATCCGCTGACGCATCGCGGGCTGGTCCATGTCTGTTCCAGCTCTCCTACTCTCAAACCTTCCAATTCTCCCCTCCCCGGTCTTGCCGTCTCCTACTCCTCCACCTCTCTCACCGTCCACCTCTACTGACGGGATCGTTCTCCGCATCATTACTATAAGCCGCCCACCATCTCAGTCTCGCCGAATCTTTCCTGTTCAACAGAGGCACTACACCAAGTCTCTTCCTAACCCACTCGGTTCTCACTCTATCTCTCCTCGTCTTTCCCACTATCATCCTCAACACTTTCATTTCAGCAGCTTCGATCATTTTTTTCCCCCGTATTGTAATCTCCATGTTTCTAATTCATATGTCAATGTGGGTACCAATATATTATCAAATATTTTCTCCATCACTTTTATATCCATCATCCGATCTTTCATAATTAGATACAACGTTCTCATTCTACTTCCATTTATTTATATTGTTGCCTCCGCTTCCCTTACATATTCTCTTTTACTCGTAAATAATCCACCCAGGTACACAAACTGATCCACATTTCTTAATCTTTGATCATCAGTGATGATCTCTACTTCTCTCTCATCCTCTCTACCCACTCTCATAATTTCTTTCATCTCTAAACCAACCTCCCTCAAATTTCTGGCAAAGCTTTCCGTAAGTCCTCTCAAAACCCCCTCCTCCCTAATCCAACACGCCAAATCGTGCACTTTATGTCACCATCCAGATTCAGAAATTCCTCTTTAAGCTTTCTGATCACTACATCCAAGTAAGCTATAAAGTGTAGGGGAGACAGGACACTACCCTGTCTCACTCCCGTCCCACCTGAAATCATTTTCATTTCTACATCCAGTTCTCACTTTGCATTCGCAAACTCTATTACAAGCTTTTTAATTGTTCTCTTCAGTCTTTCCTCCAATCCGTACACCTCCCCCAACATCCTCCAAAGTCTGGCTCTGGATACCGATTCAAATGTATTTCTTAAGTCCAAGAAGGATATATCATAATATATTAAATATATAATACTAATATAATTATATATTATATATATATATATATATATATATTATATATATATATATATATATATACTGATACTATATAATATATATATATATATATATATAAATATATATATATATATATATATATATATATATATATATATACTATATATATATATATATTAACTATATATATATATATTATATATACGGATATATATATATACAGCTATATATATATATAATATAATACATATATATATATATATATATATATATATATATATATATATATACTTATATATACTTATAATATATTATTATCTTATATATTATATTATATTTAACATAATATTTATATACTTATAATATTATTAGCATGATATTATCTCATAAATTCTTTTGAATTCCTGAAATTTAAATATTCTGTACTACGTATAAGGTTAGCCTGTTTCCTATTCAATATATTTTCCGTTTAGAACTCATATTTTAAACATCACATTTCGTATAAACACCCACTGTTTGGTTGATGTTTCTGTAAGGTAATGGCATAAAATTCTTTAGGGTCTGTGACTCGTTTGGTATCTTTTGTAGTGCTTTCAAAATCTGCATAGATAACAAATGGATGTCTGAATTGTATATAATATATTTAAATTGAACTTGACCTTCAGATAATTCCATCTCACCGGTTTTTGAATACTACATTCTGGTAAATGATATCTAATAATTACTCGTTTTTATAAAAAAACTATGGGTAAAACCAGAATCGACATGGATAAGTTTTTTCTTTATTGCTTCTATCTATGAATGGACTCAATTTTCATCATATAAATAATGTGTATTTATCATTTTGATTATTAAGAAAGTAAATCAACATGTTTAGGTTTTTTCAACTTTTGTAATTCTTAAAGGATATAATATTTCTTTTTCATCTAGTCCAAATACGTTAACGAACACACACATCGTTTTCGTTCTCAAATTTAGTAATCTGTTTTAATTTGCTATTATTTGGAATCTTATCCAATTGTTAATTTTTCTTGTCCTTAGATTACGTATTGGTAATCTTCTGTGGATTTTACTGTTTCTGTTAAACAATCAGATCTTGCTATACACACACCATTACATTCGTTATCATTATTTATTTTGAATTGTAATCAATCCAAATTTTTGGTTTTTATATTTTTTATTGGTGTTTCAAATATACGAAGAAGCTCTCAGTGGTTTATTATTTAAGCTACCTTTCCTATTTCAAAATACTAGATAAGCTTATGATGACCATCCTGTTCTCCATATACTTTTGTAAAATTAATATTCTTTCTTCATATTTTATTAATCATAACCATTGAATATATCTTATTACTATTTGAGATATTATAATTGTTATACTATTGTCATGCTGAACCGCTATTAAACCAATTTTGAATCGTTTGGTTTCTTCCATCCATCCAGGTAAAATATTTATATAATAATTCAATATAAAAAGATGAGACAAGCTTCTAAAAGAATTAACAATTTGTTCTTCATATTTTCATAGATTATATATATTATATTACTTATTCATATAGTTATTATAGATATATACGAGATCCTTCGGATCTCAATGATTTTTATAATTGTAATTATCAATATAGCTTATTAATAATTTAGCCATTGAGATTACCTTCATCGGTCAATTTTGTTAATCAACATGAGGCAATATATAAAAGTTTCATTTTGATATGAATCTTAGCTTTCTCATGTATATTTTAAGTGTTAGAACAGCCTTTATATTACACAGTTGAGCAATGAAGTTTACTTTTTCATCATCAAGGAAATTATTCAATATTTAAGCAAATGATCTATATTGAGTATTATATTTCATAGTGCTTATTCACTTGTAACTTACAGTGAAATTTTATATAAAGTTTATTTTAAATATTTAGTAATAATATTACAGATCTTCACTTAAGTTAGTCATATTTATTATAGATGATTTATATAATGTATAAGGTCAAAAATTTTAGATTTTGAGTTTGAGTAACAATCATTGTACATTTTATTTATTAAGATTTTAGTTATTATAAGTCTCAATATATGGATGTTCTAGACCTACAAATCCTACGCGCCTGAAGCA
>JABUQX010118094.1:0-25000 GCA_015478945.1 Trachelipus rathkii
TTTGGGGGTACATCACTAAAGCTTTTCTTATGATAAGTCGTCTGGCATCCAGTTGGAACTTCTTAAATATTATTTCATTTTAATACTAAAATTTAATAGATTTTCTAAGATCCAGACTTCCAGAGTCGTCCAAGTATCAGTTGTTTACCATCCATTTTAAATTAATTTCGTTGTTAGAATCAATATTTATTTTGTAAATTTAAATAGAAATCATTTTGAAGATTCTAGCCTCATTAATACTTAATAGCTATTTTTTTCATTTTTAATACGAAAAAAGTGATTTTTTATGATTATTGTTAAATTTTCTAGTGAAACGCGATTTTTTTTTATTTAATTTATTCACTCGTCCACAAAAAAGTCAAAAACACACCCAGTTCCTCAAGATCCAACATCAACGCTTTCTAGCACAACTTCAGTCTTCAACCTCTTGGAGTTCGAACCTGAGAAGAAAGAGAAAGAGAGAGAGGAGGAGAGAGAAAGGAATGGAGAATACATATATATATATATATATATATATATATATATATATATATATATATATATATATAAGTTAGGTTAGGTATGGAAAGAGTAATACTGTGGAAATACATAACACCTTGCTCATATTGTTTAAGAACGCAATAAATCTGTTAACAAATATCATTTCAGCTGTTGTAAAATAAAAAACATCGTACATCCCTAAAACTTTGTTATTATTTTATTTTATTTTTATTTTATGTTAGTTTTAATTTATTTTAGAAAATTTTATTAACTGAATTAAGCCCCTGATTCCAAAAAATGTATTCAATTTTAGTAGCTATCGTTGTTTTTTAACTATGTGTGTCATCTTTCCAATCTTGGAGGATATATATATATATATATATATATATATATATATATATATATATATATATATATATATATATATATATATATATATATATATATATATATATATATATCTGGCTATTACATACATGTCATTACAATACACCGAAATCATAACGAATCATTAACGAAACATCGATACAACGAATAACGATATCTTCCGGCGACAAATACCGGGAAGGCCAGCGATGATACTTTAAACAACGATTACAACGACTCCATCGATATTTTTAGATATCGGGCATCCCTACTCAGGACATTCTTCTGCTGCACTTAACCCTCAATTTAAATTTACTCCTTGGTTAGATTTACTTCCTAAAAAGTTTTTAGTGCTGAAGAAATTAGGAAGAAAACCACCAACTAGTTAGTTAGTAGTATATTTGAGAAACTCATTATGGAAAGGAAATAGGAAGGTAGCGAGGAAGATGAAAGAAAAAAAGAAAAAAAAGAAGGATATTACTTTCAAGCTCTTAAAGAAAGCGGGAAAAAGATAAAGTTAGTAACAATTTTCTGGACGCAAGACTTCAAAAAGAAGAAGTTGATCCAAATTGTTTTCCTTATCAAGACATTTTGGACCTTTTTTATAAAATGCTGCACGCCTATTCCGTCTAGACTCTAGTGCTACTGTAGAGTGTCTTTTCTCTAAGGGTAAGGGGTACTTAAGCCCAAACGGGCGTGAATGAGTGGCAACGAATTCGAAATGCTGGTGTTTTCGAAAGGAAATATGTAAAAATAAAATCAGTGTTCTCCATATTAAAGCTATATTGTTAAAATTTGTATTGTGTATAATTGCGTTCGTATTATGAGAATTTATTCTTTTCAGATATTATTTTTAAAAGTAGCGCTATCGCTAGCGTTGGTACTTTTTAATAAAGTCGATATCGTTAGAGGAGGTACTTTTTAATAAAGTCGATATCTCTAGCAGCAGTACTTTATAAAACATTATCGCTTTCGCTGGCGAAGGTACTTTTCCGGTGATTATCTCAATCGCCGCAGCTTTTAAAGTATACCTTGACCATTTGTTTTAATTACTTGAGAGTAGAGAGAGAGAGAGAGATACATATATATACATACATATACATATATACATATGTACATATATAGTTATTATTATAGTTATATATATATACATATATATTATTATATATATATATATATATATATATATATATATATATTAAATTTTTCGGTACCGTGGTACAAGGGCTGAATTATTGAGTCGAGACGCAAATGGTCTGGGTTTGGGTTTTATCATAACTAATATTATGATAACCGATTCCTATGTAGCAATTACTTAAGAGTAGTTCTCCTACAATAGGGCAGTGCCAGTGAGGTGCCAACTTTATATATATATATATATATATATATATATATATATATATATATATATATATATATATATATATATATATATATATATATTCTATATATATATATATATATATATATATATATATATATATATATATATATATGCCCTTATTGATTATATCGATACGTTATGGGTTTTTTTCATATTTGTTATTATATGATTGCAACAATAATTTTCAGTGGCAATAAACAGGATCAAATAATTTTACATACAAAAAAGGATTATCATTTAATAAAATTCTACTTTTTTAAAGCATCGTACGTTTGGCAGTTACCGGGAGAACGAGAAGACTCCGTAATGTTATCTGAAATGCAAAATCTTATTTAGAAAAAAACCCTAAAACAAAGAAAAAAATTGAGCAAAGTAGATCCCTCTAGGTTAGGTATTGGGTTACTGCATCGTCGATCATATAGGTTAGGTATAGGTTTACTGCATCGTCGATCCATATAGGTTAGGTTTTGGCTTAGGACCTCCTAGTGCAGGTTATGATAAGTTTTGTGAAGTATACACAGAATCAATATATGAAAAAAAAAATTTCAACAAAATACGAATTTTACCCCAGAACATTATTTTTATCTCATCTGGAAAAGCTTTTTGCACTGTCAAAACCCTAAATCTTTTTTCTTCGTGCAATATGAATGCTTTTATTGCTTACTTTATTATTTAATTTTTAATTATTAAAATTCTCGTGTCTTCTCTTATTACCATTTTTAATTTATTGTTGTATCATATGCTGGAACAATATATGAAAAAAAATTCTACGTAGAGAGAGAGAGAGCATATATATATATATATATGAGTTATATATATATATATATATATATATATATATATATATATATATGAGAGAGAGAGAGAGAGAGAGAGAGAGAGAGAGAGAGAGAGGGTGACAGCATTGAAAAGTAGTTCCATATCGTTACCCGTTACTGGAAAAAAAGTAGTTCCAGCTATCGTTATTTCGTTCCTTTGAGAATGAAAAGTAACGAAGGCCGTTACTCTGTTACCCGTTACTTTTAGCTTTGACTATGACATTAATTGCACCTTAGGTAATTTATAGGTTTGTGTATATTAAATTTTCATAATTATCATTATTATTAAAACATACCCTCATGTAAGACCCATGCACTCAAGACTTGGTCCTTTTTTACATCCACCAACGATTTGATTGCATCAGCCTCCTTTCCTGCCATTCACAACTCTCCTACTACACTCTGCATCATCCGTTTCTTTTCATCCAACATATATACTAAATATTTAAATTCACACTTATTCCAGTTGTTCACCATCTACCATAACTTCACACCAAGAACTGTCCTCATTTCATAAGCAACTAATCTCTTATTTCTCGAGAGACAGCATTTTCTAAATATTTTATTAATTCTGTTAAAAGCATTTAATTTTTCTAAATCTCTTTATTTTTAAAGTATTTATTATTTGTACACCTTGCCATCTCTCTATTTTCTTTTCTCTATTTCTATTGTTTTAATATTCTTCTTTACTCTCTACTCTTATTTTGAGTGAATCCTCTCGACGAGAGACAAATCTGGAATAAACCAGCAAGACAACACATCCCCAAGCACACCTTCGCCTTTAATATTAAAACAATCACTCTTCAAAGACATTTATTCTTACACACGCTTCACTTCGTCATACGCAGACTTTTGATTCCATTCAGAAGTTTATCACCAACACCATATATATAAATAACACTTTCCATAGAGCTTCCTATTAATCATTCTCATACGTCTGTTGCATACATCCAAAACTAAATACAATTTCTTTCTTCTTTCTCCATCATTTTCTCAATCATTTGTTTCCAATGTAAAGATTTGATCCACACATCCTCTACCACTTCTAAACGCAGCACTTTGTTCTTCACAATCAGTCCTTCTTCAGTCACTCGACGCACTCTTCGACCAAAAATATCAGTATATATCTTCCTTACTCACACTCAATAAACTAATTCCCTATAATTCCTACAGTTCTCTCTCTTACCCTTATATAAGAGTACTATTAATGTTTCCTCCAATCACTCGAAACTATGCCTCCATAAATGCTTTGTTACACAACTTCCAAATCTAATCAATCACCATCTCGCCTCCATTCTTGATCATTTCACTGGTGATGACGATACTCTGTATTTGATGACCCTTTCTTTGTTTTACCTCCTCCCCATTAATGACCTATCTCCTAAACTTATTCTTTTTTCTTTCAGACTATACCCACACATTCACTATCACCTTTTCATTTCTGCCAATATTAGATTTTTGTTCCACCATACATACATACATACATACATACATACATACATACATACATATTAAGCATATACATACATATACATACATACATACATAAGCATACATATTTTTTATCTGTTACTTACTAGTACTATATATTAATAACATTCTTTCCATAGAACTCTCCCTATTAATCATATCATACGCCCGTTGCATAATCCAAAACCAAACAAAAATTCCATTCCTTCCCCAACACTTCAACGAGTTAATGTAGTATTTGATCCACATCTCTTTCTACTACTTTGGGGTCAGAATTTTGTTCCTGCCATAATCAGTCTCTTCTAGTCGTTGGACGTACTCTTGACCAGCTACTCAGTATATATCTTTCCCTACTACACTCCACACACAAACTAATTCCCCATATACTCTTAATGAAACCCTATCTCCCTTACCCTTATATAAGGGTACTATTACTGCTCTCCTCCATTCCCTCTCGAAACTATACTTCAGATAAACACAAGATTTTCACAACTTAAATCTAATTCACACATGATCGTTTCAAGTATTCTTGATCAGTTCACTGGACAATTCTATCTATACCTGCAGATTTACCATTCTTCAACTTTTCGCCTCTACCCATTACTCCCTCCTTACTAATGACCTTCATTCCAAAATACATATTAGTTCTTGCACCATCACACCCACACACATTCACTATCACCTCTTCATTACTGCCAATGTAATGTAGATTTTCGAAGTGTTCCCACCACACTCTAGTCACATCCATCATTTCATAAGTTACGAAAGCACCATCCCCATTCATTATTCATGCAGA
This sequence comes from Trachelipus rathkii, assembly GCA_015478945.1. Classification (NCBI taxonomy): domain Eukaryota; kingdom Metazoa; phylum Arthropoda; class Malacostraca; order Isopoda; family Trachelipodidae; genus Trachelipus; species Trachelipus rathkii. The sequence goes on from JABUQX010118094.1 coordinate 5,315, forward strand.
TTCCTTATATATATATATATATATATATATATATATATATATATATATATATATATATATATATATATATATATATATATATATATATATATATATATATATATATATATATAGTTGGCTACAAGGCTGGCTACACATGCATGACTTTATCTTGACTGGGTGGACACTGATTCACAAGTATCAACATTCAAAAGAAAGTCGAACAAACAACGGACTAAAAGTAACGGAGGAAAAATAACGAACTCTTTGGTTACATGAAAGAAAAAAGAATGAAAAGTGTTACCCGTTAGCAACGGGAGCAACGGATCAGCTCCACCCCATATTATTACATACATATATATACATATATATATATATATATATATATTAAGAGAAAGAGATAGTGAGAGAGAGAGAAAGAGTGAGAAAGAGAGAGAATATATATAGGAGAGAGAGAGAGAGTATATATGAGAGAGTATAAGAGAGAGAAAGTAGTATCCAAGAGTTCAGGCTGTAATCTTAGAAAACTATAACATTTACAGGAAAATAAATAACATTTGATTTCAGGAAGTACTCTCATCGATGAAACTTTTAAAAAAATTATTTTATCTATAATATTTATTAATAACTTCTTAATATTATTAGTAATATCATAGTGCATGCTCTGATTTTGAAACCTGCAGTAGTCTCGAGAGCAAAAGTTGCCAAATAACATTTTTGGGAGAAAATATTATTTTTTTCTTTTATATCCTTTTTAGGGGGGGGTTCGAGCCGACGGAGGGACAGAGGGGGGACGAAGCCCCCGTCGTCCCTCCGGTAGGCCGAGAAACCCGACTGCATCCATCGTTCTTGCTTTCATTTACCCGTGGGTATTCGTCCGTTTTTAAAAAAAAAAAACCAACATTTGGCACCTTTGCCTCCTGAGTCGGAGTAAGCGGCATCTTCGAATTGTCAAAAACTGTATATTTTTCAACCTTTTTAACAATTTTAATTTTTAAAAAGCAAGTGATTTCTTTTTGACTCATGGTAAATGTGTCTCCCGATTTCATCAAAATGATTATTTTATTTTCTGTATTGTTATAGTTTTTTTAGTGACATGTCTGGCCTTTTCTGACAAGCTGATCTCATATATATATATATATATATATATATATATATATATATAGTGATATAGCATATATATATATAAGAGCAGGAAAGTTATATATATATATATATATATATATATATATATATATATATATATATATATAAAGAAAGAAGTAGGTGAGTATATATATATATATATATATTATATATCATAAAATTAAATTTTACAAACCTCATGTAGGTTTTTATTAAAATCAATCCGTGCCAGGATTTTATAAATTGAATACTTTTCTCTATTGGTAGTCTGGAATCTTCTAGCCATGTTTTATTTTCAACAAATACTTTTTCATCGTCACAAATTTTATTTCTACAAATTACTTCTGATTCAATAGTCATTTCGTGCTTCTTTTTGAAAAATTTTATCGTTGGAACCGTATCAAATTTTTTGAGGAAATTTAACAGCATCCTTCTCCGTTTTAATGTTTTCAAAAATCCATAAAAGACTATAATTTTTATATTATCAGATTATATTCAAATATAGGCCTAAGTTATGAGAAAAATAGAAGAAAAAGAAAACTAATAAATAGTTGTAATAAATAAAAACAAGAACAAACATCCATTAGAAGGTGAAAATTGACATTAATTTTAAGCCGTTTTCCATTTTGCATTTGTGCTAACGCTCGATAAGAAATGCTAATCCAGTTTTAGCACGAATTTCGGTCATAATCGAACGATTGTTTACAAATATTTTTGATCAGCTGTTCTGATGGAGCACGTGGTTTTGGAATAAACAAAAATAAACAAAAATAAACTGTTTTTATTACAAATTATTATTGATCAACTATTGTGATGGAGTTTATCGATTTGGAAATTAGATTTAAAGCTAATTTCATGAATGAAACATTCATCAAATCAACGACCTACTACGCCGCCATCTTGTTTGTTTACATTTGTTCGTTAGCATTTTCCTTAAATTCGGTAAGCACCGGAACAGCAAACCCCGCAAATCCCAGGAAACTTCACGCCTGGCATAATTCTCCCAAAACTGTGCCAAATCGACAAAACGGGGACCCAACCAGCATCTTCCCAAATTTCTGTTAGCAAAGTGCAAAATCGAAAACGCCTTTATAAAGCGGACATTTTTGACGAGTTGCCAATTCAGCTTTTTCGTAGAAGTTACGGAATTATTAATTACAAATTGTTTGCACGAAATGATCTCCTTTCACAGCTCAGTTTGATTTTACAACAACAACAACAAAAAAAAAAATAAATAAATAATTTTCCATACCGAAAAAATATTCAAATCAATAATCCACAATCGAACATGCATATTCATCCTTTGAAATTTTTCAAAAGCTTTTGATGTAGTTCCACAATCCTACTCAAAAGTACATAAATTCAAAGGGCTCTTGAATTGGTTTAAGTCATATTTATCTTGTTAGAATCCAATACGTTCAACCAAGAAACGTAATATCATCCTACCTTGTTCCAATCATAGATCTATACTGGAACCACTATTTTAACATATACCTACACTCGACTTCCTAAATCATCATAATTTCTTTTATACCTGAATATGTTGACACTACTACTATCCTACAAATATCATTCTTGTCTATCTTCACCTACTCTATAAGCTACCTTTATAGGGATGTATAAATGAATATCTGCTTCAACCTTTACTTACACTACATAAAAAAATTATTGGGTATTATCTGGATATCAAAATTACTATGAACATACAAATCTTCTCTTCTGCTGAAATTACAGGATGCTACCACACTTACAGTGTGAATGACTATCACATTTTTTTAAAGTCATAAACAGAACAACAACAAGTGACTAACAAACATACTATTTTGTGTAACCAAATATAAGATAAAATTTTGGCAGCACAAAATCACACACTCTCTAGTTAAAATAAAATACACACTAACAATATGTTAGAGAACTGTATCGTACAATGTAATTGAACAATGGAATAGGCTTCCAAAAAATATTGAAGAATGAACAACACCCTCCACATTTCATAAATATGTCAAAACCTACTTAATACCAAAGCAAAATATCAATTAATGACATTCTCATTTCCAATATCTATTATCTTATTTCCCTACTAACTTAAATTTAGTATTCTAGGCATTTTTTAGGGATGCAACACTTTTGCAATAATTATTATTATCTATTTTGTATTAAAATAAAACTTCAAATTTTTTTTTGTCTGATGTTTTATTTGTGTGGAGAGAGAGAGAGAGAGAGAGAGAGAGAGAGAGAGAGAGAGAGAGAGAGAGAGAGAGAGAGAGAGAGAGAGAGAGAGAGAGAGAGAGAGAGAGAAAGCTTAAGGAGTAGGACTTATTATTCTTTTCACATCAAAGAAATTATTTTTTTTTATCCTCTTAATACATTTATTATTATTATTATTATTATTATTATTATTATTATTATTATTATTATTATTATTATTATTATTATTATTATTATTATTATTATTATTATTATTATTATTATTATTATTATTATTATTATAATACTTGTTATTATTTCCAATTCTTCGTCTAATTATAGGTTATTTTGTAATATATCACTGTTCATCATCGTTTTCTTCCCAATTAGAAGGGCATGAGCCCGACGAACTGTAGGCAATTCTGAATGCTTGCGTTCGGACGGAGTGAAGCGAAACGAACTTATTATTATTGTTATTGTTATTGTTATTGTTATTGTTATTGTTATTGTTATTATTATTATTATTATTATTATTATTATTATTATTATTATTATTATTATTATTATTATTATTATTATTATTATTATATTATATTTTATTATTATTATTATTAAGGAAAGAGTTTTATTATAATTATTACCATTATTATGGTTTTTCTTGCTTTTGTGAATATGTTGAAAATTAGGATTAATAGTAATAAATTGTATCAATCTTCTTCCAATATTTACTTTCTTTCAGCTACGAATGTATGCTAATTTAGCCTATTATTATTATTATTATTATTATTATTATTATTATTATTATTATTATTATTATTATTATTATTATTATTATTATTATTATTATTATTATTATTATTATTATTATTATTATTATTAAGATGATAATGCATGACACACAAACATTCACAGAAAAAAAATTTACATCAAAAACAATAATTCTATCAATCAATGATCCAATGATGAATTTTCATTTCGCAAAATAATTTAGTATGACCTGATATTATTCCTTAAAAATCTTATATAAATTGCTAATAGCAATTTTTAAATTAGATTTTACTGTTTAACGAAACGTCTGAATTTTAAATATTAATAAATAACTGAAATAGGAAGGAACTACCTCATATCGCGTAGAAAATTTTGATACGCGGTCGAATGATTTAATTTTCATCAAACTACTTCATATAATATACTTTACATCGCATATGATATACTTTACATCGAAATGCAATGCTAAAAAATTGTTTGTGTCAAAGTCTGCATTGTTAAAATTTCATATTAATATATTTAAAATAGTTACCCATAAGACATTTTATTTTATTTTCCTATTTAATATTTTACAAAAAAAATTTAATTAATAATAAGAAAAAGTATGTTAACAATTTTATATCATATCACATTAATATTTTTTTTTTCAACTTCGCTTAAGATAAAAGTTAATTTTATCGACTACGCAAATTAAACGAACAAAAATGCTATTTTGTTGGCCGTTTATATATATATATATATATATATATATATATATATATATATATCAGATTATAAATATATATATATATATATATATATATATATATATATATATACATGGTTGGCTATTGGCTATTACATATACATATACATATACATACATACATACATACATACATATGTAACTCACGGAGGGAGAGCCACCACACCGAAGTGCCGAAACACCCATTTCAATGGTGCTAACCTCTCTTATGTCCACATTCCTACACATCTCAAGCAAACACAATACCGGACCAACTACCATCCACACAATCATACAAATATATTTTAGTGTACACACCTTCTAGATAACACCTACAGACATCCTTACTTATCTATATCCCTATGTGGGAGAAAGACTGCTCCACATCACAAGTCCTGCGTGGCCGTAGAAGGCGACCATGAACGGTGGTAGTTGCTGGTTGCCCACCACCACCTACCTCATAGAATGCTGATGCATGCCTCGAAGATGGTCGTGATCGCCGGTAAACGACCTTCTAATCTTCGGCGAAATTGTATGAACTGCAAGGGTACATGGAATGTCAGAGAATAAATGTTGAGGAGAAGAGCAGAGAGGTGATGGGAGAAAGGGCAAATTTGATTTTGCTCGCTGTGACTGAAACAAAGATGAAAGAAAAACGGTGAAAATGAGTGGTGTGGTGTGAAATGTGTGTGCTGGTGGAAAGGAATGAGAGGGGAGAAAAGGAGGATTTTGATAAGTGACCTGTGGTACAAAGCTATGGCAGACTTTGTGTGTGTGTGGGAGTCCTAGAATTCTAATGGTTAAATTCAAGTTTGAAAAAGGTCACGGTATGTGTGGTTGTGACGTATGGTTCATCTGAGGGAAACGTTGAAGAGTGTACGATTTTTTGTAATCTGAAGGATGTTCTGGATGGGGTGAGTAGGAGCTTCAGATTGATAGTTTGACCTGAATGGCTGGATAGGTGATCAAAAAGGATGGTATAATAGGTGGTTTTGGTGGCGGGAGAAAATGAGGAATGGTAGGAAGCAGGATTGATTTATGTGGGAAGAGAGAAGAGTGTGGTAATATTTTTTTTTTTCGAACACAGAGATCCGAGCCACACCAAGAGCCGGTGCAGGCAGAGACGGCAACGCAGCGAAGCGCCACCTGGTTTCTTGCGCTGGCGAAATAGCTGGATGCCAGCTACGTGCTGGATGCCAAATCAAAGTGAGGGTCAGGGAACGGGATCATCGGATCAATATGCCGTCTCTACGTAAAAATTGCTGAAGAAATTGGATGGAGAGGAAGCGGATACGAAAGGAAGAAAATTAAGATGAGAAGTCATGAAACAAAGACCAACAAGGATAAGCATGAGCGCCTGCCAGTAACCGGCTGGAATGTGAAACAAGCTGGATACCCTCGAACAAACTAAAGCAAATGAAGGAGTGCAACGTTAGCAGTGCAAAGGAAGCATGTGGATGTGCTAAGGAAGTAAGAATCCCAACAGTGAATGGTGGAATGAAGAGGTGATGAAAGCGGTTAAAGGTAAAAAAAGAAGTGTGGTTGAACAAATTAGAAGCAAAAATGATGAAGCCTCAAAAGAAAGATGTTTGGAATTATATAAGGGAGAAAAAAATACGTAGGAGAAACAAGAGGTAAATGAACAGTTTGGAAGGAGGATGAATGGGGACTTACAGGAATAGGAAGCTTGAAGGAAAAGGAAGAGAATGAGAATAGTGGAATGAATGGAATAATGGAATAGGGATGGAATTGGATGTGGAATGGAAATAATAATAGGAATAAGAGGGTGGAATGGGATGGAATGGAATGGGACACAGTAGCGGAGGAGGCAAATGGCAGAGTGAGCCAGCTGAACGGTAAATCTGCAGGCTAGACGAAACTCTGGGTGAAATGACTGTAAGAACGGAGGCGAGATGCAGGATTGGATTGGATTTGGAAGTTGTGTAATAAAAGGTTTATGGAGGTATAAATGGGTGATTGGAGGAGAGTGGTAATAGTACCCTTATAAGGTGGTGAGAAAAGGAAATAGGGGGAATAAGGAAGAGGGGAAGGAAGGAAGGAAAGGTGGACTGGAAGGACTGACAGGAATGGCAGTGGAGTGGTAGAGGGATGGACTGGAAGATGGAAATGGATGGAAGGAGTGGAAAGGATAGAGTTAATAGGGGAAGCTTTATGGCAGGTGTTAGTGATATGGTGTTTGTGGTAGGCTTCCTGAATGAAATCAAAGTGCTGTGCATGACGATAAGTGAAGTGTAAGAACAAATGGTGTCAATGGTGATTGGTTTTAGGATTAATGGAGTGAGACAGGGCTGTGTTATGTCTCCCTGGTTGTTTAATTTGTATATGGAATAGCTATAAGAATTCGGAGGTGGGATGGCAGGAAATGGTGTTAAAATGATGAAAGAGAGTGTAGGGTGCCCTACCTATTATATGTGCGGATGATTTGGTCTGTGTGGCGAATCTGAAGAGAGTTTGAGAGGATTGGCAGAGAGATTTGGCAGGGTAAGTGTAAAAAAGGAGGGGTTTGGAGTAAAACGTAGATAACAATAAGGTTATGGTTGTGAGTGAGGACAGTCCTCAGTGTGGAAGCTATGTTAGATGGTGAGCAGCTGGAACAAAAGTCTGAGCTTAAATATTTAGGGTATGTGTTGATGAAAAGGAAACGGAGGATGCAGAGTGTAGTAAGTTGGGAATGGCAGGAAGGTTGCTGGTGCAATTAACTCGTTGAATGTAAAGGGACCAAGTCTTGAGTACGCTTAGGGTCTTACATGAGGGTATGGTGTTACCTGTGTTATTGTATATAGTAGTGGAATCCATATTGAATAAGAAGTATAGATCTAAAGTTCAATGTTCAGATGGACAATCTTAGTATGCTAGGTGTGAGAAGAATTCGATGTTCCATGTTCAAACGCAATGGTATCGCGCAAACAGCGCACCATATGAACAAACGGCTACGCCGCCATCGGCCTACCCACGGCACGCATTTAAACGACAGCCCGACTGGCCGCCGACGTACAGTGCGAGCACAAAACCCGACCGGTCGTATTAACCGTATGACTGTCGGGCAAAACGAAACGTCCAGCCCATATGCCCGCGAGTTTGGCATAGTGGGCGCGAATCGTTAACTGGGAGGAGAGAATGGGAGGGGGTGGATGGGGGATTGTTGTGGCTCCACCTGGGCCAAGGGATGAACCCTTACAATGACGATTTACCATAGTGAGGGGGGGTCCGTCGCGGTCCCATGAAGCTCTAGGGTGGATTTTCTGTCTGTGACGAGTTCTCACCAATTAATGGATGAGGGCGGTAAGGCTGGGCTTCTTTCGACATTTGTCATATTCTCTTACTGTTTTTTTTTTCCGATGCTTTGTAGCAATCACCTTACCCCCAATCTTGGGGCAAAAAGGTAGATAAAGATATATATATATATATATATATATATATATATATATATATATATATATATTTAGTATAGATATATATATATATATATAGAGTATATATATATATATATATATATATATATATATATATATATATGAAAGAGTATATATACATATTATTATACATATATATACATATATTACATATATATATATATTTGAAAGTGCAAAAATAAAGTGATCCATATATAAATTTATATACTATATATATATATATATATATATATATATATATATAATGAAAATTTTATATATTTTTATATATATATATATATATATATATAGATATATATATATATATATATATATATATGAGAAATTTTACATTTCTTATGGAAGTTAAATATAACATGAAATGGGTAATGGGCTTTTCTTTGGCGTTATACAGTATGTTGGCAAGAAATAAAACATGTATTGATGATGTAAAAAATTATATCATTGATGTTTCAATCACAATGACGTAAAATTTTCACTCCTGAGAGGAAACGGGGTTGATGGAAAATTTTATATCAACTTGATATCATTTTTTTTTCCGTGTTGTCTTTGGAGAGGCTCTGACCCCCTTACTCCGACTCGTGATTGGTGATAAATATTAAATATAAAATATTTATATTTATATAAATATTTATATAAAAAAGTACATTTGTGACCTGTCGTTTATAAAAGGTGTATTAATAACTTAATGAACTACATAACTGAAGTGTCATTTAAATGGGGTGCTCAAATGTTCTGCAAACTGTTCCATATTAAATTATTCATTATTATTTTTAAATGTATATTTTAAGAGATTTTTTAATTTATAAAAATAATTTATTTTATTTCCTAATAAAAAATAATGTCTTATTAATTATAATGAACTAAATATGGGAAGTAATTAAATGGAGGCCCAATTATAGAGAGAGAGAGAGTAGAGATAGAAAGAGAGTGGAGAGAGAGAGAGAGAGAGAGAGAGAGAGAGACGAGAGAGAGTTTTTATTTATATATATATATATATATGAGTTAGAGTTGGTTTGAAGCCGGTTCGACGAACCGGCACAATTAAAAGCAGGAAAGCGAACCGGTAGTTAACTCTTTTGCTGTTTGATTAAACAGGAAAGCGAACCGGCAGCTAACTATTATGACAAAACAGAGAACCGTTTCTTTAAAATTTTGACAACTCACCAATATATATATATATATATATATATATATATATATATATATATATATATATATATATATATATATATATATATATATATATATATATATATATATATATATATATATAGCCAAAACCCGACCAAATGTTATGAAGTGTGTTTTTTAATACGTATCAAATGGAACACAGTGGCATTACGATCAGATTTCTAATTTAAAATATTTTTTCATTTATTTTTAAATAAAAATTGTTGAGTAAAAATTATTAGATCATGGAACGGTTTATGCATAATTTTCACCAAATAACTTTTACCAATTATCACGAAGGTTTTTATTTCTTGTTTTCAATCCTTTGCAGACTCTCCTTACATATTTATTATAATTATTATTATTATTATTATTATTATTATTATTATTATTATTATTATTATTATTATTATTATTATTATTATTATTATTATTATTACTCATCCTGTAAAAAATAAGATTTTTTTAAATACTATAATGCCTAAAATAAATGATACAACTAGTAAATATATTTTTTCATAAATTTTCATATCAAATATCATTACCCTTCAATAAACATTTTTCTAATTAAAGAATTTATCTTGTTATATTTAGAATAGATAAAAATGTGCACATTTATTCCATGGTAATTTTTATACAGTGTGACCCTGATAATGAAACTCGGAGGCTTTCGCCGAGTCAGCGCGACATAATATAATTTAAAAGTGACGGCGAGATGTGATATATGTATTTTTAGTAATTATAAACTATATATATATATATATATATATATATATATATATATATAGTGAAATAGAATATATAGTGAGTATATATATATATATATATATATATATGGAAAGAGTATTTTTTGCTAAATAAAGATTTTTTTATTCACTAGTGTGTTTTCTAACCCAATATTGTACATTTTGAAGTAATTAGTTATGTGTAAAAAAAAAAATTGATGTTTAGTTGTGAGGATAGACGTCTAGTTGATTTCCGTGGACTTCTAACCATAGTCTCTTGCACACGTGCAATATTTTGCGCCAAACAAATTTCTTTCACGGTTACGTTTGGCGTTAGCGACCGAACCTGTTGCTCGAAATTTACTAATCAATTTCTGCACAACACTCTTTGCTGGAACAGCTGTGTTTGGGTTTTTTATCGTGAACATTTCATTTAATGTTTTAATTAATTAAACGATTTACATCCAAAATAAGTTTCAACAATAAACGCACTTTGTTGGATTGAAAAAAAGCATTCTGCAGACCTCTTATCACAACAAGCTTCAAATTGACTACTGAAAACGTCACACAGATGACTAATTTGCCGCTCGACATCATGTGACCCCGCTCGAGCGCTGTTTCTATTTCAGCAGATTTATAATAATTTAGTACGGAATATTATATAAATATATACATATATAAAACAAATATAACACGGGGTCTCTTTTATATTCCACTATATATATATATATATATATATATATATATATATATATATATATATATATATTCTAAAATTGGACCAGGGTTGTGAATTCTGTCTGACCTCAGATTTTCTGACTCCTAACCTATTGGGCTAAGACTCTTAAGACATTTGAAAGGCTTGAACCTTTCCTGTTATACCATCCCAGAATTTAACAAGATTTTTTTTGTGGTTTAAATTGTATTTTAAGAAATTTACAATAAAAAAGTTTTTGGGAAAAAATGCCAAATTTAGCATTGTTTCTGGCAACCTAACCTAACTTGCAAAAATAAAGAAAATTATGCAAAATTTTGGATTTTAAAATTTGTTTTTTATTGAAAATTACTTAAAATACAATTTAAGCGCACATTTTTAACCAAGGTATCACTGGGAACGTATAAGGGGAAAGCCCCATCGGTTTCCTATATTGAAATTGAGAAATTGATAATCATTCAATTACAATTTCTTTACTTCACTCACTTTTAACACATTTTAACATGTTGTTAAACAGAAAAATCACTCACTCACTCACAGACCGTTTCATTGATTCACTAAACCCACAAATCGTATAGATCGCTATAAGAATCAATTCGATTTTTTACTAAGATAAATCAACCTCACGGCACTTGTTTTTCAACTGGCCACAAGGGCTCATGCCTCTAGTGCAATGATATATATATGAAGGTTAGCCTACTATACTTTTATAGATATTATGCGGTAGGCTTTGATATTTTATTGGAGTATTATCAGGTCTATAGCGGTATTTTTATATATAAGGTATTTATTTTATTTTTATAGAGGGGTTGTGGTAGATTGTGTATTTTTGTAGTGTGTTTATTATTATATCTATATTTATATTGTATATATATGATATAATATATATTTAATTATTATATATATTATGTAGGTAGTTATATAATCTTCAATATAGGTGTAGTGATGAGTATATATTATAGTTGGTCGGGGTTAACCATGCGAGGGCCATATACGGGGATATATATATATATATATATAGTAGTAGTAATACTACTATATATATACTTATAGCCAGTAGGTAGATAGGTAGGTATTAGCAGTGAAGTGATATATATATAGGTGAGGGGTAATAGCTAGTATGGTAGTATAGGTGTTATTAACGTAAGGTGTAGGGTAGTATCATTTGAGTAGGTATTGTTAGGGTAATATATATATATATATATAGTATGAGGTAGTAGTAATTTATATATATATATATTATTATATAATATATATATATATATAATATATATATATATATATATATATATATATATATAAACTTTTTTTAATTTTTTTTTACTTTAGTGATATTAACTCTTTTAATATATTTAAACACACTATCTAATTTTTAATTATTTTAAAACATTTAAATAATTTATATTTATAAACACCATTTTTAAAATATATAAAAACTACAAATTTCTTCAGATAATCCTTATAAACATATCTATTCTTATTCTATTCTTACTTCAAATTTTCCAAATATTATTATTACAATTTATTTATTTCTTATTATATATTTAAATATAGGAAGGTGGACGCGAATTTTATTACACCTTCAGACTCCTGATTTTACAAAGTTTTATGTTTTATTTTTTAACTGATTATTTATTTAACTAATCTAATATTCAATAATTTATTAATTTTCTATATTTAAATAATTTACTTTTAATACATTTATATATTTAAAACATCGCAGTTCTTCAATGAACGAAATACTGAAGACAATAGATACTGGATGTTTCAAGTTTGTATTATCCGTGTTTGTATATACGGTAGCTGTTATTATTGGTTTTTTATATAATAATAATAATAATAATAATAATATATAATAATAATAATAATATAATAATATATAAATAATATAAATAATGATAATAATTTAAAATAATAATAATAATAATAATAATAATAATAATATAATAATAATAATAATAATAATAATAATAATAATAATAATAATAATAATAATAATAATAATAATAATAATAATAATAATAATAATAATAATCATCATAAAAGAATAATAGCAATGATCATCATAAAAGGATAAGTTACCAGCTCTTTTGGACGCACTAAATGGGTAAGTCCTTAATATTTAGAGTTTGCTTAAAACTTAGGAACACTGTTATAGAGAATTATATTTCTTTCTTTCTACTAATGAATATTTAGAGTTAGATGAAGATAAAAGTTCAGTCAAGCTAGTAAGTCCTTAAATCAACTATTGTGGCATGGTGTCAGGATATTTTATTGTTTATATTAAGTTGTAGAAGTTGCATGATATTTATATTGTTTAGAAGGTGTATTTTGAGATGAAGTGAGTAATAATTGAATCCTTGAATTTGTCAAAATTGATGAGCCCAACTGAGAAACCTTCTTCATTCAGATCAGTGAGACTAGAATCAGATACTAAAAATGAGAGGCAACTCTAGAGGTTAGAAAAGCATATTTGAAATGAGTGAAAGAATGGAAAATTTGCATGCGAAGGAGTGAAAAAAGAAGGAAAAAAAAAAAGAGAGAGAGTGTGAAGAGAGAGAGAGAGAGAGAGTGAAGAGAGAGAGGAGAGAGAGAGGAGAGAGAGAGAGAGGAGGAAAGAGAGAGAGAGAGAGAGAGAGAGAGAGAGAGAGAGAGAGAGAGAGAGAATGATAAGGCGAAAAACCCTTGGCTCGAACTTCTCAAGAAGTGCTGTATGAGTGAGTCTCTCTCTCTCTCTCTCTCTCTCTCTCTCTCTCCTTCTCTCTCTCTCCTCTCTCTCTCTCTCCTCTCTCTCTCTCTCTCTCCTTACAGTATAGCTATTATGACGATTTTTCTAGTGGCATAACTCCTTGAAAAAGCACTTACGCTTTGTCTTTCCATATGGTTTAAGTTTCCAGTTTCATCATTACTCTATTCAACTCTCTGAACCTAAAACTATTAACCTTTTTCCTCCTTTGGGGTTCTCTGACGACCTCATTATCTCTGTATTCTGTTCTGTCTCTTAAAAGTTCCTCAGTATTAGCCACTGCCTTCGATATCATGCTTTTGATGCTTATTCCTGCAAGCTAACAGAACTTATGGTTGTACTATAATTTTCTTTGAATAATAATTGCTTTGGTGAGAGAGAATCCATCGGATTGCACAAAACGCACAATAGAGATGATTCCTTTGAGAACAGAGGCGTAAATTCTATTCGTTTTTCAACTGACTTTGTATTGTTTTAACTCGAACTGTTATTGTGAAATGAGTCACAACGGCAATGACTTCAGCAATTAATATCATGTTCGAGCACCTTAAACTCATATTTGCATACAATAAATTATGGAATTGTGCAAAACAACTTTCTTCTTGTGCGAAAAACCTTTCTGGCAGACAACAATAATAATTCTAGTTCTTCCTTTCCTTGTTCATTATTGCTGTGCGCGAACGTTGTCGTGTAACAACTTACTCGCGCGCACTGATAGAATATAAAATAAATAATAAGTAATGAAAAATAATTTTTTAGTTCTGTTTCTTCCTTTGTCTCATCGCTATTAAAACTTAACTCTGTTTAAACCTTTGACACTAACAGTAAATTGCTCTTTATCTTTACGTATCAACTCATGTAGGCAGTATTGCTTCCATAAGGTAAGCTCGATTTGGGATCTTCTTTCTTTACAATTAGTCTTCTATCACCGGGCATTTCACTGGATCATTTTCCGTTTCTCTAACTTATTGTCAAATAAGTCAGAGAAATAGATAGAATGTGGTCAAATACTTTGATTTCTAAGCCTCTCTTTTTCTATATTTATTCTGTTTCTCTTTGTGATTAATTTCCGATATTCTTCATGGTCGTTCCATATGAACAGCTGAAGACTGTGAAGTTTCATCTTTTAAATGTATTTTTTGTGGTGTTTCTTAGGATTCTGCTATATTCCGTATCTTGTTTATCACTTATCCGCCTTAGGACAATAATTCTTCCTTAGATTTTACTTTTCATTTTAAAATGTAACCTACACAGTATGTATCAAATACTATGATAATGTTCTTGTAACTCACCTATGATCTTTCTGGTAAGTGGTGTAAGCCTTTAGCCATTCCCACCAGAAATAATAATTTTCGTATAGACACTTTTAATTAAGAGTCAAACCCAACCAAAGTACACACCTGGTTATTTGGGATACACCTCAAAACCTCTCTAATCGCGGAATTTTAAAAGATACGTAATAAAATAATAATAACAAATTTTAAAATAGGTTAGATGTCAGCGGAGAATCAGCCATTTCAAGACATATCCCCAAATATCCTCATCCCGCCAAAATCCGTATCCCCTATCGAAATACTTTGGACCATTTGCAGACAATAATTTGTGTCAATCACCTTTAGTATATATGAACCTTCAGCTCAAATATATGCCGAAAGCAACCTGAAATATCAGGCATACAATGATATATTAACATGATTAAACACTATAGCTATACGAAACGCTCCCTTATCAATTAGAGGCTGGACAAGTTGAATTTAGTGAGACTTGTAGTAAAGTGTTTGAAAATGACTCCTCTCTCTCTCTCTCTCTCTCTCTCTCTCTCTCTCTCTCTCTCTCTCTCTTCTCTCTCTCTCTCTCTCTCTCTCTCTCTCCTCTCTCTCTCTCTCTCTCTCTTCAGATAAATATAAACCTATTAAAAACCGGAAAGTACCCTGAAAGTGAAGATTTTCCTAATAGCATATTTATGCTTTGGAGGTCCTTACTCAATAATAAGTGACACCATCAGATTGGAATGAAAGTTATATGAAATGTTTGAAATAAGTTGTAAAGAAAGAAAAGCATATAATAAAGCTCGAGAAATGACACAAAAAAAATCATGAAGTCTCCTAAGTCGATTTTTATAACGTAAAATTAAATCTTACTGTCAGGTAATGACAGGTAATTTTATGATCTAATGGTCTTCAAGAAAGATTTTATTATTTCCACACCCCTCACAGGAGGTTTGGGGGACTGGTTTCGGAGACTCCCGTTAACACAAAATGATCGCGGTGCCATGCATTTGCTAATAATTTCTTCAATCTTTTTATACGTTTTCACTGCCTATAAAGAAGGCTCATTTCAAACCTTACAAGTTTCATGAAAATTGGCTTGCTTCGTTATATTTAATAAGGTTGAGAAAAGCAAATCCTTACCTGATGTAGAGTCCTTGAAATGAGATCGTAGGAGGTGTAGCCCCGTTCTGTGTCCGGGTCTTCAGAAAGAACTTGCGCGGTAACCTCCCCAAATGGAAGATCCATACTATCTCCATAACTGATATATATATATATATATATATATATATATATATATATATATATATATATTATATATATAATATAATGAGTATATATATATATATATATTATATATATATATATTATATATATATATATATAAATAATAAAATTTAACACATCACGGGCCAGTGCCCTACTTTATATTTAAACTTTTATATTCAAAATAATATTTATATATATATATTATATATAATATATATATATATAGTATATATATATATATATATATTATATATATATATATATATATAATATATATATATATATATATAAAATACATACATTATTATTACTTGATTATAATCAAACATAAAGTGAAGAGAGTTTTATGGGAGTTTTTAAATGGCAGTTTTTCAAGTCAATATTTTAATTTGTTTTGCTTTGTACTTAAAATAATATGTTTAAAAATAACTCAGAGTTTAATCTTATTTCTAACCGTTTCACACGCACGCACGCAGACAACAACACGCACTATATATATTATACTTATTAATATAATAATATATAATATATATATTATATATATATATATATATATATATATATATATATATATATATATATATATATATGTATTAGGGTGGGGCGAAGAAGTAGCCCAGGGAAAGAATGGCTCTCATTCCATATAGCCAATAAAGTTTTAAATAGGTTTGGAACCTTCTTTTGCATCAGTGCCAATGGTTTGTCCATTTCATATGTGATTGATACATATGTTATCTCAAGAGTGCCTGTATGTCTAATTGGCACTTGGCACTTTCTTGACATACCATACTTATTGCATCTTACAAATCTCAGGGTTGGCATTAAAAAACTCACCTAAACAGAACCCTCCCCTAAAAAAAAAGCAACAACAAAAAAATCTTACCTATTAAAACCCAAAAAAGTCAAGCTTTGTGATTTTTTTTTTTTTTTTTTGGGGGGGGGGGTTAAATATTTTAGCTATTTTCAACAGTTTGAGATATATTTTTACAAATATGCAATAATGACAACTATATATTATGTTTCAATAGTAGTGAACCTAGTTTCATTTTATTCAAGATTTGCACTGATACACCTTTTAAAATATTTGAAATGAATGAGAATGAAAAATAATTAATTTTTCAGTTTTATTACGAGTGAATGAATCTTTAAATGGTATTGACTAGAAAATAACAACCATATTCCCTTATTAAAGTTACTAAATAAAAAAACTTTTCAGTAAATAATGTAAGAATTCTTCCCTCTTTGGCAATAAATTTGCTTCCATATATTTTGAATTTCCAATATTTTATATAGTATGCAATAAACTATAAAACTAATTTGTAACATTGGATTGAAGTCAGTCGGTGAGTACATCACATTTTCCCATTTTATTTCCCATTATTGGTAAGTATCTGGCAGTCTTAGATGTCTTTATATACTTACAAGTTTTTGAGCTTTTTTTTTTTTTTTGTGACCCAAGTCTATTTCAAAACCTTAACCCAGCAATACCAAATGTAGTGAAAATTCTTTCAATTGTTGTAGAACTGGCTGGGCATGAATGTAAGGATGCCAAAAACTGCCAAAACCCATCTGATAACTTTTTATCAGTACATTTTTTCAAGTTAATATGCATAATATTCCACTATATAACTTAACATTGATAGAAGTGATTCTTTGAAAATAATTGCTGGGAATACAGTTTTATCTTTTAAACTATCTTTTAACCTTCACCAAGTTATTCAGGATAATTTTTTTAAATAAATTAATTTACTGATTTCAGTCAATTGACCTAAATGCTACAATTACTGATTAATTTTAGAATGTTTAGTTCTAGTGACTGAATAAAAATCAAGTTAATTACAGAATTACAGTCCACAGTTTAACTTGAAGGCTGTGACTGACATGCAAGTTGGAGTTTTAAGTACTGCTGTTGCCTGTTAGCCAGCTATTTAGTCTTATCATGCTTAGGCTATGAAACTAATCGCTTACTTTCAGTTACAAAAAAACTACTTTTTTAAAAAAAAAATTGCCCAACCCACCCGGGTTTTATTAATAATCCCAGATTTTCTAAAAAACCTTGGTCAAAATGGGTAAAAAAAACCATCAATTATATATATATATATATATATATATATATATATATATATATATATATATATATATAATATATATATATATATATATACTATTATATATATATTATATTATAATATATATATCTGTATATAATATATAATATATTATATAATATATATATATATATATATATATATATATATAGTATTTTAACAATAAGCTTTTTCTCGCTGTTATTTATATTTTTATTTTTTATTTTTAGCCATGGGTTGCCTATAACGTATATTTTGAGATTTATATTTTATTACTATTAGAACATTTTAAAAACAGGTAAAACTATTTATATACACAAGCTTTCGCCTCTATTTCGCGGAGGCCTCTTTCGGGTGGTCTAAGCAACACGTGTGTTCTTTATTCTTTCTTCTCCATCCTGTATGTGCTAATGTGGTGATTGGTTGTCCAACAGGTTTCTATAGAAGGATGAACTTTTCATTATGTTATTTTGTATACTATCAATTTTGTAGTCTCCAGAGCCCAAATTATAGTTTGTGATGTTATGTATACAAAAAAGCCTCTGATATTTTTCTTTTATTGCTATTGTTGATGTATTTTATAATGTTACTGTTGTTGGGGTTTATTTGATGATTTTTCGTTTGGCGGTGTTGTGTAAGGGCTGAATTTTGATTGTCTGTTTGTAGGGCGTGTTTGTGTTGGTATATTCTTCTATTGTAGTCTGTTGTTTCTCCTATATATTTATCGTTGCATTGTGTGCATGGAATTGTGTAAATGCAAGGTGGGTTGAGGTTGTGGGATTTGGGGGGTTTTAATACTTTTTAAAAAATGATATTATTGGCAGGAACTATGACTATGTTTTCTGGTATATATTTTTTAATGTGTTGGATGTTTATATGGGGTATGGGTAAATATGTTTTGTATTTTGCATTGTTCTTTTGATTAGTGGAATAAAATTTTGCTCTCGCTTTTTTAAATGCTTTAATGATTATGCTGTTTGGGTATTTCAATTTTTTAAAGGTGTTTTTTATGAGTTGTGTTTCTTGTTTTAGGTGACCTGGAGAGCAGATTTTAAGTGCGCGGAGGTATAGTGAGGAAAGGGTGGCAAGTTTTGTGTTTATTGTATGGGCGAAGTACCAATGTATGTAGTTAGGTGTGGCTGTGGGTTTTCTGTATACGGTGTAGGAAAGTTTGTTGGTGTGGTCCCATATAATTAATGTGTCTAAGAAGGGAAATGAGGTGGGGGGGGGGGGGGGGGGGTCTAATGTAAATTGTATATTGGGGTGGATATTATTTATATGGTTGAGAATTAGTGACGGGTCTGAATTATTAGGACAACAAATCACCACATTAGCACATACAGGATGGATAAGAAAGAATAAAGAACACACGTGTTGCTTAGACCACCCGAAAGAGGCCTCCGCGAAATAGAGGCGAAAGCTTGTATGTATATAAATAGTTTCATCTGTTTTTAAAATGTTTTAATAGTGTAATAAAATATAAATC
>JABUQX010118094.1:37500-42878 GCA_015478945.1 Trachelipus rathkii
TAAAACTTTTTATAAAAGCTAAAGAAAAATATTACATTAAGTTCAGATTCTGATGAATAAAATGATGATCAAAATGATCAGTCTCATACAGATTCACATGAAGAATCTGAAATGAAACGGCAGATATTGAGAAGGAAACACTTTCAATTTTCTGAAAGTGCTTTGATGACATGCTACAAGAAAAATCGTCAGAAGAAAATGAAGAATATTCAGATATAATCAAACTAAGTGGAACTGATCAAAGGAGAAAAAAGTTAAAATGCAAACGTAGAAGCAGCAGTGAGAAAACAACATGAATTAAAAAATACTATTCAAACTACTGTGGATAAATATTTTGCAGCACCACTTATGGAACGAAAATCGGATGCTGATCCACTGTTATGGTGGAAAGAAAGAAAAGCTTTTATCCTGATTGCATCTTACCTGAATTAGCTAGGAAATATCTCTCTGCTCCAATTTCAATTGTATTTAGTGAGAGAATGTTTAGCCAAGCAGTAAATATTTATACAAGTAAAAGGAATCGTCTTTCTCCAACACTAGCTGATCAGCTCCTGTTTCTTCATCATAATTTAAGAGCATTTGATTTTAAATATTAGAGAATGGTTACCTAAATAGCAATGCATAAGCTATTTAACTTTCCTTTCACCGACTTTGTGTTTAACAATATAATTTAATTTTCTCAAAAAATTCTATTGTGATACTCTATACAGTATCGATAACAGCTGGTATATGCACTTTATAATATATATATATATATATATATATATATATATAGTTTCAAATATATATATATATAACTATATATATATATATATATATATATATATATATATATATATATATATATATATATATATATATATATATATATATATATATATATATATATATTTTTATATATATATAGTTTCAAATGTTAGTTTGTTAAAACATAAAAAAATTTAATAATTTAAAGATTAAGGATATATATCATGATTTTTTAGTCTTTTAGTCAGATATGGCATGTAGTTTAAAAGTTCTTTTACCAATTTCATTTACTTATTTCTGTATTGCATTTTTAAAGCTAGATTTATCAAAAGTGTATTTTTGTTAGGGGTAGTGATTTTGGATATCAAACCCTTTTAAATTGTTTATCAAAATAATTAGTCAATTTAGTAAATGGTGTCATATAGGCCTATTCATATTATTATATATTATTATAGTTATAATATTAGTTATTAGTTTGACTTAATATTGTCACTACAACAAAAAAATATTAAAATAATTTTTTAAAACTTTTTGTATGAATCAATTCTTCTAAATAAATTTAATTCATTAAATGTCTCATTAGTACTTTCAATGAATTATAACTATTTTTATTCAAAACTACCTTTTTTTAAAAATATGAGTCTCCATTGGAAAAGCCGGAGACACTAGTGGTCTCCGGCCAGGCCGAGGTCTTTAAAGGCAGGGCTCCCGGCCAAACGGAGCTGGAACCCGGAGATCCAGGGTACATCTAATACTTGTAACTAACCATAGCATACCTTATATGTATATATATATCGCTGTAGTAGCCAGCAACCTTATATATATAACATATAACAACTGCTCATCTTATTTCTGCTCTTATGTAACCCATATATATTATATATAATTTTATATATATATATATATATATATAACCTTTAACTATTTTGCTACTGCCATATATATATATATATAACCTATATATATTTCCAACCATATATATATATATATATGCTGCTGCTTTGCTATATATATATGCTATATATGCTGCTATGGCCAGCATCCCGAAGGTTTCTAGGCATGTAGCTTCAGAAACTATAACATCTACAGGAAAATAAATAACATTTTGATTTCAGCAAGTAATTTCATCGAAGAAACTTAAAAAAAAATTATTTTATTCTAATATTTATTAATAACTTCTTAAATATTAGTAATATCTTAGACCTGAAATAGTGCATGCTCTGATTGACCTTGAAACCCTGCATGATCTCGAGCAAATTTGCCAAATACCACTTTTTTACGCTTTGGAGAAAATATTATTTTCTTTTATATCCTTTTTAGGGGTTCGAGCCGACGGAGGGACGGAGGGACAGGAGACAAAGATCCCCCGTCGTCCCCGGTAGGCCAAGGAAACGACTATCCATCGTTCTTGAGAGGCACCTTTGCGTGCTCAGTCGGAGTAAGCGGCATCTTCAAAATCTCAAAAAACTATTTTTTCAACATTTTTAACAATTTAAATTTTTAAAATTGTTATTTTTATTTTATTTTAATTTCCGGGGTAAAAATGTCTCCTGATTAATAAAATGTGTTATTTTGATGTAGTAGCTGTTATAGTTTTCTAGTTACATGCCTGAACTATTCGGGATGCTGACCTATATATATACTTATATATATATATATATATATATATATATATATATATATATATATATATATATATATATATATATATATATATATATATATATATATATATATATATATATATATATATATATATATATATAAGTAGTAAGGGGTGGACAACTACCGCTAAAACCGACTACCGGAAGTTGCAACCGGAAGTTGCACATGTTGCAAGGCAACATTTTGCAACATCCGATTTTTCAAGCTTGTTCAAGGTTAGGGTTTTTAAGGTCGGTGAGACCGAATTTAAGGTCTAGAAGACCGTTTTTGGAGGTTCCCAAAAGGGTTGTTTTGGTTCCTAGAAGGTTTTAAATGATCGGTAGATCATTTTTGATGATTCCAATCGATTTATCGTGATCGATTACCCCTATATCGGTGTTTAAATCGTCTTTCTACGTGGTCCGGTTGACTTTTAACAATGAAAAATATAATCGAAAGAAAATAATTACAATAATTAACATTCGATTAATCGCTGTAGTGACAGGCCAACCGGCGCTCTACCACCCTTTTCGATATGAAGGAATAGAGCTATAGGTCTGAAACTTGGAATATAATCTATGTATGTGTTAAGCATGAAACCGTGTAAATTTCAAGTCGGTAGGATGTATATAGAGGGGGGTCGCCCCCGAGGGTCGATACGGATATTGCGCTTACGCCCTTGTTGCGGGATCTGAGAGAGCAAGATTAGGCCTAAATAGTGTTAGGTTCGAGCGTGATGACGTAATCTCGTCGCAGACGAGATTACGTCAGTGCGCGAGCGCGCGCACACACACACACACACACACACACACACACACACACACACACACACATTATTATTATTATTACGTCGAAGAAGTGTTTCCGAAGGAAACACTTCTGAGTTGTTTTTTAAACCCTTCTGCGTCTCCTTCTGCGTGTCCTTCAGCACCGCACCGTACCGCACCGCACTGTACTGCACAGCTCCGCCTCCGATATGAAGGAATAGAGCTATCGCCTTCAAACTTGGTATATGATTATTGTGTGTGATAAACTGATCCCTGGCGAGTTTTGGTGACCGTAGGTCACCCCTTTAGCGCCAAGGTCAAATTCGTCCTGAAAACCATGTTAGGCTTAACGTATCGGGCTAAAATTTGGATGTGAGCTATATGATGACGTAATCTCGTCGGAGACGAGATTACGTCCCTCTGCGTCCCAAGGGGGGACGCTGCCCCCTCTAAAAATTAAAATAATCGTAGAAGACTGAAACTTGGAGACTGGATAGAGGATTCGGAGTCGGAGACGGAGTTGGAGTCGGATTCGGATTCGGAGTCCTGGGACCCCCCGGAGGGGGGTCTCAGTTTGAAAAAAGAAGAAGAAATGCATGGAATGCAAAACAGAGGAAGAAGAAGAAGAAGAAAGGAAGAAGAAAGGAGGAAGGAGGAGGAAAGGAGGAAGGAAGAAGGAAGAAGAATGAGGAAGGAGGAGTCTGAGGAGTAGGCACAGACACCGGTGTAGGAGCCGATGCGGTGCTTAGGTAATAAACATTCGTATAACAACAATATTGGTGTCTTTATATATGTTATTGGATCTGTAGATTTCGAAAATAATGGTTTCAGAACCATCAAGAAAAAATAAATAAATAAATAAATAAATAAATAAATAAAATTTCCTATTCTTTTTGTTTATAACTTACAAATTTACGTTTTTACATACCCCAAATCAGTAAATCAGTAAATCAAACCACCATCCAGCCACCATCCTGTCACCCTCCTGTCCATCCTTGAACTATTGATCTATTGATTCAAGTCACATTTCGAGTATCATTTTGGATAAACATAACATAAAATCAAGTTCTTTATACAAAGATCAAACAATATATGCTGACGTAACAAAGTTTTCACATTAATAAAGCTTACTTAGCATCATCTGAACTATGAATATAACCCACAACGACAAACCTAGCCCATCTTAAACAGGAATAAATGGTTAACGTTAACAAAGTTTCACACTTAACACCAGTAAAGTAACTAACATAACATCCAAAAACGTAACTTATTCACACTTTGTCAAACATGTCTCTAACATAGCAATGTTAATTTTACATTAACATGGTAATATTTAACAAAAATTTACTATAACCTTGTGTAATTATCATACAGACCTGCGAAAGTATGCTAACATAACAAAGTTTTCATATTAATAAAACCACCGTAACATGGCCGGAACTAAGAATATAATATACAACGACAAACCTGACACATCTTAAGCAAGAATAAACTGCTAACATTAACAACGATCCAAACTTATCAACAGTAAAAGTAACTAACAAGACTCACAAAAAACCATAACATTGTCTAATTATCATACAGACAGACAAAAGTATGCTAACGTAACAAAGTTTTCACATTAATAAAGCCAACATAACATTACCAGAACTAAGAATATAATATACAACGACAAACCTGACACATCTTAAGCAAGAATAAACTGCTAACATTAACAACGATCCAAACTTATCAACAGTAAAAGTAACTAACAAGACTCACAAAAAACACAATCCATTCATACTTTATCAAACATGACAAAGTATGCTAACGTAACAAAGTTTTCACATTAATAAAGCCAACATAACATTACCAGAACTAAGAATATAATATACATTGACAAATCTGACACATCTTAAGCAAGAATAAACTGCTAACATTAACAAAGGTCCAAACTTATCAACAGTAAAAGTAACTAACAAGGCTCACAAAAACATAATCCATTCGCACTTTATCAAACATATCTCCAACATGACAATGTTAATTTTACATTAACATAGTAATATTTAACAAAAAAAAATTAGCATAACCTTACCTAACCTGCATAATACCTAAGGGGTAAAGACAAACAAAGTAAAGTATTACTCTCAGTAAGCTAAACTATAAACATAACATACATACACACACACACACACACACACACACACACACACACACACACACACACACACACACACACAC
>JABUQX010118095.1:0-18845 GCA_015478945.1 Trachelipus rathkii
CCTCGATCACCTTTTCATAAATTCTAATATACACCGAGCCTTTCTTCATAGGTTTTGGTGATGTCATTTATAAGCTTTACGACGACGCCTTTGTGACTAATATCAGTGTCACAATGGGAAGAATGTCCTATATATTTTCAACAAGTTAATTATATATCTCATAATTGGGTGAAAAGAACTATCCTGTGACCCCTCTATTGCAAGGGAAGATAGAAATAGGTATATTAGTTCAAGGTTTAACTTGAGCTGAGTAAATTAAGGTGATTACACGAATTATCTATACTTGAGTTAAACGGATTTATTAACAAGAAACACTAAATCTTTAAATAACTGACTTATTTCAAATTTTTTGTTTTTGTTCTATGATTAAAATCGGTAACCGATTTATAGAAACCACGGTTTATATTGAAAATAATTATTTAACAAAAAGAAATATTCTTTCTCTGGTCCAATCTTTGATGACTATTGCACATATATCCGTTAATGTTATCTATCTATATATATTCAACATTTTTCCTAAATATCGAAAATAACGCCAAATAATTGATTAAGATGCTAATTCTCTTAATATCTAGGCGTCGAGAAATCATAATTTCACTTATAATCCAGCTTCATACATTCTCTGAAGATCAAAAGTTATAATAGGGTAATCATAATAATTATGAGTTGTATAGTCTGATATTTTAATTTTCCGGATGTAGAGCCATAGAAGCCAACGATAAAGCGGCACAGCGTTAAAGTAAGAAATGAATCTTCACTCTGCCTGTATCACAATAAGTAAACTGATCAATGTTCTTAATCTCATCGCTTGCATTTATATAACTGTTAAATTCATTGGGTAAACCTACAACGTCATTTACAGAATATAACTGAGAGTTTATTTACCCTTTATTCCTTAGTAAGTCCTAATATATTTTTCTTATTTTAATCTATCCTCCATGACTCTTAGGATCAAATTGTATTTTCTGTATTTCTTGGTTATAGAATCCTCCTTTTATTTTTACCACCATCTAAATCATCTAGATAAGTATATTAATTATAACTACTCCATTTCTCATCGGGAATTCTCATGAATACGTATCTACTTTTAAAAACTTCTCTCGACCATACCTAGCTTCATACCCTTTCTGAGAAATTTTCATCGTTTCACTGGATACATACTTACATAGTCTCCTACTTATGCCTGTGTTATTCATTTATATTTTCCCTTTTGGATTGAACAGGTATAACAACAGGTTTCATCTTACACTTAATCATACTCTATTAGGGGTATTCTTAAGAATGTTTAATATGATGAGACCGAAATTAATATAGAGTAAAAGCACAGTCCCTAGTAGTAAAATAATCTATATATTTTATAAAATGTATTCAATCTTCGTGAAATACCTTAAAATGCATTCTTCATTTTATAGTTCTTTTGAGTAACTTTTCACTTTCAACTATTGCGGCTTATATTAACGTTTGAAAATGTTGTTGTAAACCCTTATGTCCATACTCTGATAAATAGTTATCTTTAAAACTCTTTACCTTAAAAATTCTGCACACCCTTTTCTGGTCCATAATGTCATATTGGGATTCGTGTCATCCTTAATTATATAATTTCATCTGACTGCCTGTAGAACACCAGTCTTTGATTTTTTATCTTTTAAAACCCTTACCCA
Source organism: Trachelipus rathkii (assembly GCA_015478945.1). Taxonomy (NCBI): domain Eukaryota; kingdom Metazoa; phylum Arthropoda; class Malacostraca; order Isopoda; family Trachelipodidae; genus Trachelipus; species Trachelipus rathkii. The sequence goes on from JABUQX010118095.1 coordinate 1,662, forward strand.
TAAGTATCTGGGATATACATCTATCACAAAAAAAGAATGTACTGATACCCATCATGTAAGATTTATATTAATTATACATAATAAAAAAGGTCTAGTTGGCATACGCTATCTAAATGTGGGCTATAGATATATAGGTTTTCTACGTGTCGGAAATTTTATACTTTTCGTATATGAGTTTAATTGAAAAGGGTAAATGCATCCTCTACTCCTCTAAAAATATTTATTTTCAATTCTGTTTTATACTAATTTGTGGGTGCTGATTTCAAATCTGATCTTAAATAAACCACCAGTTCATGTATTTGAGATGTATATCAATAATAATATTTATTATACTGAAAAATAAACTTTACCATTAGCCCCATGTAATATTTCACAATGACATTAACAATAAAAATTTAATATTCACCCTTTATTAATATGATATAAAAATTAAATAAACCAAATGTATATTTATATAAATAGTTTATATATTTTAATATATTACAAATAATATTAACTATTTTAAAATTACAAGTCTGAAAAACATACCATATGTATAATACAGAAAGATAACATAGAATATATGCCTAATTTTAAATTACAAATAAATACAATCATATAAAAATTATGAACTAATCCATTTTGATGCGATGTGTGGCTCTTTATTTATCCTCATTCTCCTACACGTTGAACGGAGAGTGGAGCGTTGCTAATTCTATATCTCTCTATCTTTTAATTCCTACCCGTCGGACTATGACCATGAGAAGAATAACCAGAGGGACTTGCATCACCGGTCTAAGGAGACAATGGAAGTATTAATCCCCAAATGCCGCTAAATCCAATCCTCCGTAATCTAATCCTCAACAATTAAAGTTCTCGGAAAAATAATAGTTAACAGTCTGTTTGATCCTGTTCCATCCTGCTACAGGAGATTTCTTCCAATCACGCGGAGAGTAATCGGATAATCAAAGTCAACAATATTCGAGCCAATTAATTGTTTCCCCCGTCAATAATGATTTGACCGGAGTTCATTCCATGTAATCTGAATCTTTTTAAAATATTATATAGAGCTATCCCGTTTCTTACTCCTCATTGGGCAACTTTCCTTGAGTACATTTTAATACATTGTCTCCTCCTTTCACCATAGGCTTAGTATCTGTTACTAGAGAGTTGAATCTTCTTTATGTGAATTTTTAAAAAACCTTTTAGATCTACTAATTTTGTATAGCATTTATGATATAGGATTCTTTTTTCATGAATGTTAACTATCAGAGTTTAATTTTCGTATCTCTGATGCAGTTTCCTTCTCGTAATTAACCTTAATCTGCACAACTTTATGAGGATCATATAAACTCGGTGCTGTTTGAATACCACAGCGGTTGACAAGGGTTATTAGACTGTTCTGATGTAGTCCTGCGAGCTTGTGATTGAGGACTGTGCAGTCGTACGATTCATTGATATTGTCAGAGGTTGAGTATATGTTGAAAATATTGTTTCATTCTCTCAGTATATTTATTGTTTAAGTAACTGTTGTTGTTGCAATTTATGTTGTTTTGCTAGTTGAGTTGTTGTGGTTGTAGAGGCAGCGGGTCTGTATTATATTCACTTCTCAAAATTACGCTTATAAGTGTAAAACGCTACCCTTCTTCATTCAGTTGAGCAGGTGGCCACCTTCTCACTCACACACACGCAGTATGAATGAAACGGAGATAAAGAGTAAGGTAGGTAAGATACCCACAGGCCTCCTCCTTTCTAGTCATTAGCATCTTTATTAATTATTTAAGTTTTTTACGTCGTGAGACACACGTTACCAGCAAGTTTTTAATGATGTTTCTAATGAACGAGTACACTTCCCTTCTGTGGCTGTTAAAGGAACATTTCCTCTTTATAAAAATTTACTTTAGAATCATTAGGCATAGGTGAATCTGATATACAAATTTGAGAGTATTTTGATATTTTAATATATTCTCACGAATCTATCACAGAATCAAACTTGGTAATTACGTATATAATATTTTCATGTATGAGTTAATTCAAGTTGTACTCATAATGATTTTTCTAATAACATAAAGTATAGTTATAAAAAACTCTGAACTATACTAAAAATTACCAACAAATTGAATGCTAATCTTTCTGACAATATTCATGACTACTATTATGTCAGTCAAGGCAAGGTAACAGTTGCCTCTATTGATGACGCTGAAGAGATGGACACAAGTAAGCACTCTATTTCGCCGTTGGTTAATTTTATAAAGGTAAATTGAATGATCAACACAAAAATAAGTAAATAACCATGAGGTATAGATTAACTTATCCATTTATATACTATATTTTATAAAGGAACTCTTTAATATAAACGATATGAGTAGGCGTAAACAATTTTGGGGTAGCACAATACATTAAACATCAATGACTCACATATCCCTGTTTTGCCCGAACAAGATAAATAACTGTGTGTTTAAAGACACAACACGCATATACTTATTCTGATGATAGAAAAGATATTCTGCGTATTATATATTAAAATATAACGTTGTGAATGTTTATAATAATGAAGTGATGCATGATATAAATTACATATTATTTCATAAGCCTTCAATATACAATTTTTATTAAATGAAGATCGTCATTAACAATGGAATTACTAATTTATGCCCTGCGTAAACATTGAAGAATTTTATGGATTATCATATAACTTAATCCCACTTCAGTATGTAAATTTCATTTACACTTGTAATCTATTTAAACTTTTCTTTAAAGGTAAATAATCACTGTATTACACCTAAATATGGATTTTAACAGGTTTCTTTAGTTACGATAAAAAATCTCAACCTACTTTTATTAATAAATGTTATAATAACAGAAAGTTTTCACCCACACCCTAACTCATACTGTAGGACGCAGAGCATAAGACATGTAGCAGTGTGACGGAACTATAAAATTTACCAACTGTATCCATTCTAGAATTGAGTACCCCCGAACACTAATGAATTTAAATAAAAGGGTTGTAGCACATTATAAGTTATATGATATAACGGCTTTAAAATAAAAAACTTGTGTTTCTATTTCCTTAGCTTTTTTATCCCAAGGAACTTATTATACTAAGAAATATGACTTGAAATCAATAGATCAATAGATCAGGTAATCATAGATCATTTACAAGATCAAATGATGAGTGCACAACCACCCACGGTATGGATGGTGTTTGATTACTGAAGATGTACTGATTTAATAGGGTATCACAAAATCGGACTGAAAAAAATTTGACAGTTAATACCAATAGATCAATAGATCAAATAGATCAATATAAGATCAATAGATCAATAATCAATAGATCAATAGATATCACTAAACTTAGGTCAGTTGAAGGTGGTTAAAATTTGGTTAATGAGATTAGGTTTGAATTAATTACTGTTTTTATACTGATTTAGGGTATGGTAAAACGTAAAAAATTTTAAAGTAAAAATTTTTGGAATTTTTTTTGACTTGAATCAATAGATCAAGTAGATCAATAGATCAATAGACAATAGATCGTGATTGACAGGGAGCGTAGGTTTCGGGTGGCTTGATTTAACTGATTTACTTAAGATTTATAGTATGAATAATATAAACTTATTTATGTTATTAATATAATTATTAACCATAAGTTTAACAAAAATAAAATAGTTTAACAAAAAAAAAAAAAATATTTTAAAAATAAAATAAATACATACTTAATAAAATGAATTTTTTTTGAGAATACCAAAAAAGTTGGAAACAGAACACGTTTGCATTCTCGTACCGGATCGACATGCTGTACGCGAGGGGTTGCATGCACCTCATGCCCACCGCGAGGTTCGCGCGGCAGGGCGCGCCTGCGGCCGCGCACACGCGTCGGCGCGCGCACGCGCCGATTTCGCGGCGGATTCATTCCTGGAGGGCGCGCCTCGGGCCGCGCCACGCTCCGACCAAAGCGCGTTCTGCGCGGAAGACGGTTACCCATTAGGTGGGGAAACCTCAACATCCATTAGGTGAACTCATAGCCATGGGTCCCTGATAATAAGGCATATATTTTAACAACCATCTGGTGTATTTAATTATTACAAATATTATACTTCACAGGACGAGCACTGCGGATCAGGCCAGCACCAGTCAGGAACCTACTCCTCAGATCATATACTAACTCTTCTAGAAATTACACTCTGAATCCTCCACCAAATTTCAGCCTTCTATGAGCCACTAAATTTTTTAATGGGGGGGGTCCCCTTCGGGGAGACGCCATGGGACGTACCCTTCGTCGGGTAGCGATTCGAGTTTATCACAGTTAGGTACCCCAACCCATGGGGTCATCTCTAGAGTTAATGAGAGAATCACCAAGCCTCAAAAATCTAGCCAGAGCGTGGTGTGAGAAATGGAGCAATGCGGTGCGGTGGCGGTGCGTGCGGTGCAGTGCAAGGTTGTGCAGAGGCTGAAACGACGCTGAAGGACACGCAGAAGGACTTAAAAAAACAACTCAAAAGTGATCCCTTCGGGATCACTTCTTCGATGTAATAATAGATTATTATTAATTAAATAAAATAAAAACAAGAACAAACAAACAAGAACAGAACAACACAGAGGACCTTCGGGTCTGCTGTCTCGGCCAGTACAGCTTTCAGGTTGTCTGACCTCCAAATGTCTTTTAGGCCTAGAATAGTCAGATCGCTCAGAAGTGCAGCACAGCAAGCGAGTAAAGCCGCTAAAAAAATGATTCTTTCGACATAAAGAAAATGGTCTGTTGTATCCACACTTCGCAAGAGGGTGACGCCCACCTACTATTATAAACATCCAAAATTTACAAGACTATTAGAAATTTACACGGATCCAGCTTATCCATATTAACTATTATATTAACCAAAGTTTCAGACCTCTATCTCTATATAGTAACGTTATGAGAAAAGTTCGCTGCAGAGGTACCGAAACGTTCCGTAACTACTATATAAATTATTTATTATAATATATATAATTTCTATTAGTATTCTATATATATATATATATATGTTATTAATATTATATTGGGTACATATATATATGATATTTACTATATATATATATATATAGTAAAATATAGAGGTATATACATGCTAGTAATATATATACTACGTATTTTATCTACATATATATATAACAAGTGTTGCACTCATAGAGAGTGCCATCGGATATCTGTCTATCTCAAGATCTATTTATTGAGAGCAAAGACCGAGATCAAATATATATATTGAACTTTATTCACGAACAAATTATAATGATACTCATATAGTACTTTATTATCTAGTTTTTGTTAGTTTGCTCCTTTGTTTGTTTTTTTAAATAAACGTGAACAAACTAGGGATTAAATTTTAAATACATTAACAAAGGTTACAACTTATTAGCAATTAAAGAAATATATAATATATATAGATATATATATATATATATATATACATGATAATGTATATGTATATATATATATATCTTATCATATATACTATAGGTATATACCTGCTATTATAGTTTAGTATAGGTATTCATTATCTAGCATCCATATTTACTAGTACCAGGTATAGTATTTTTAGACATACCTGTTTGCACTTCGGCCGGACTTCACTATATAATCAAGTAGTACAATCATTAAATATAGGGTAGTTATATAGGTTCAATTGTATGAAATATATACATTAAAGTAAATCACAATATATACATTAACTATATAATATAAAGACGGGTTTTATTCCACATATCATTAGGTAAGATTATTACTATAACATATAACTATTAAATACCTATTCTAGGGAGTATCTTAGTATAGACTCACTCTTTATTACTATAATTTACTATAAGTACTAATCCGTTAACGTAACTATTTCTCATAATACATAGTAGGTCCAATACTCCGTAGAGGATTCAATATATATATATACCTATAATACATAAATTTGAAGTACTATATAATATTAGTTTATAGCTAGTGATTATATATAGTATATATATATATAATATATATATATATACAGTATATATATATATAATAATTATATATATATATATTCGTGATGTATATATATAAGACGTTTGTAGACCACAATCCTCAAGAATTACTCTTAGTATTTGAATGGTTGGTAATGATTTTTATTTTTAGGTAAATGAAAAATTAAAATTTGATTTGCTATTAAAAGAACTTACTTTTCCACATTTTGAGGCTTCTGATCTTTACAATATTGAACATTTACTTTTTCAATATCTACTTTTAGTTAATTTTTCTAGTTTATTTCGACATTAAACTTATATATTTATCTCTGTGTCCACAAGGTAGAGTGTTGTTATAATAATAACCTTCTCTATATAATAAATCTAGGACCAATTTCACCTACTCATAAGTATCGGGGTTATAATAACTATAGTGGTATCAAATATAACAATATATACTTAGAACACCTACGCTATTATATAGTAGATTTTTATGATATAGTTAAATAGAGTGTTTATATTTAGAGATACATCTTACTTACTATATCAGTATAGATATAAATATATAAATATTATCATATCTTATACTAGATAGGTGGTACGAGGGCATCGGTCAAAGATTCTTTTAAGTGCTCACAGTAGTTAAAGCACGGTTACTAGGGCAGCTTCCTAACAGTAAGACAATCAATAGTATATTTGGGAATCAGCCCGAGCAAATTCTAGATGGGATAGTGATTCTTTTTTATTTTTTCTCTTTTTCTTTTTTTTTTTTTCTCTTTCTTTAGTTGTTTTTGTTAAGCTTATACTATCATAAACGCAAATATATTTTAAAATAACTTGATTTCCTCATCCCATTATAGGGGCTCGATTGCGACGGGGGACGCTACTTTGATTTCATACCCGGAGGGAAGGTCGGCAGGACCCCCGTGACACACAAAGACCAAAGAGCAAGAGAGGGTTCAAACGAGACCATAGTCCTAGAGAGTGGGAATATAAGTCTCCCGTTCTCCAGCGCGGGCCACCGTAGACGAATCCCCGACTCGGCTGTTGGCCATCTTTCGCGGTCTTACCACCGCTCGGAGATTTCCATTTAATCGGTGGGGCAAGTAGCGCGCCGCTTCAACCATCACCACCCTAATACTTCAGGTACCCATTGAGACAGCCGTCCCACCCTCATCGTCCCACCAGCCCGCTCTTGATCCACCCTAAAAATGGGGGGGAAAAATGAAATTAATAAAAAATACTCTGTAATTATCAGAAAAGACCCATAAATAAAAAAAAAATATTATTAAAAGAGAAGAAATTAAATCCCAGTCCTCATCCTTAGATAATTTTCCCGCTGATTGTCCAAATAGTATAATGTTCGTTTATACTGTAGGCGCAGCATCTTGGCCGGTCCCTAGCCTTAACATTTAACTTGGGTGGGAGCTACATTCAAGAAAAAAAGCCAGACGCATAAAGTTAAGACATCCCTAACATCCACTACCCATCATAAAATATTAAAACTGATTAATGATATTTCACCTAATGAATGATCTTAGTGAGGGTAATAACCACACAGTTGTTAATATGACACCTATATAGTATACTATAGAATGAATGTCGTAATTATTCTATAAAAAAAAAATTAGCCTTGATAAGGGATGACTAGTATAGTTACCAAGGTACTACTACTCATATAGCTATGTCATATGTTATATATATATAAAATATAGTAACACTACTAACCTAAACATAGTAAGTACATGACTATAGGTTCCGTTTTATACGCATACTATATCTTATCCAAGAGTGAGTATAGAATACCTAACACCAACTACTATAATTAATTGTATATATATATACATAATAATTTATAAAATACCCTCACCTCGATTAGTAACTACATAGTAATTACAATTTAACTATTACGAGAGAAGATAATAGAAAATCGAAATACCCTAACATAGTATATAACTTAACCGTGTAAGTTAATAATCAATTGTACACAGAGAGAGAGATGAGTGATATGCAGTACCTTAGATTAGCTATACGACGATATGCGATAATTATATAAGTACTAACTAACTAATAGAGAGTGCTAATAATGATGTAACGGTTCTATTAATGATGAGGCGCGATACATTATATAAGGCACAGGTTATTATATTATGTGTCAAGTGCATGAGCTTATAGTACTGGGCGTAGTGGATAATTCCGCTATTTGCATAGTAACCCATGAGTGATTAAGTAACTATAGAAAACTTCACAGAGTGACTAAAGTACATAAATCTCATTATGTAGAATGGCTATTATCATCATTACCTTACCGGCAAGTTATTTAAAGTGAGCATTGATATAATATAATAAGGCGTATATAAAGTAATAGTATATAAGACTGGGCAACTATACAGGCTATATATGAGGTATTATATATATGAGCTTATTTATTTCAGTACGCGCACACCACATCCCCCAAACAAAAAAACATATTTCTTCTCATAAAATAATTGTATTTTCAAGAGAGTTCACACACACATTCGCGAACACTCACATTTAGAGTTCACAAGACTGATTACCTTACTTATTAGAGTCATGAGACTAAATTATCTATTGAGGATGTGTTAATAAAGGTACCGTGATAATCATATACTACCTAGACAACATCAAAGTGACCATCGTCAAATGAATGGTCTTGTTATATGTAGAGTATGATTCTACGGACTAGGCCCTAAATACTATATATCGTAATATTATATATAATATCCTATATACCATACATTATAGTATATAGGGTACCATCGCACACTATCTCTAATCTAGTCCTATATATCTATATATATAATTCCTACTCTTAGGTATATATATTATAATTATTGTATCCAACATAATATAATATAATACATATATACTATATATATAGTGAGACTATACTATGTCACAGTATTATACAATAGCATTAGTCAGTAGTATATTGGTGATTACATATATCATTACTCGTTATACACGACCATCAGCAAGTATATATTGCACGTATAACATACAGTATATTACTATCATGATATATATAGTATATAATATATATATATATATAGTATATATATATATATATGATATAGTTATATATATATCCTATATATATAGTATATACTATAATATAGTAATATATATATATATATATATAAATATATATAATACTATTGTAAACTAAAGTCAGCATTTTTTGAATCTTGAGAGATAATTCGATAATTCAATAATTGGGATTGTCTATTATAATCGAACAGAGTCGTAAATCGATATTTTTGTGGGTCACTCCTTTTTTTTTAGTGAACTATTGAAAAGTATGATTTTCCTAATGCTTTATTTAAAGATTATTCAATGATTTTAATTCCCTAACCAAAATATCTTTTACCACCTTCCTTGCTGTGCGTGAGCGCCCAGCCTATCTAGTAATTGCAGTGTGACCTGTCCCTATTGGCAAAGTAGTAGCTCTTGAAGGTCGAAGAAAGCTACCCTACCAGATACGAACATTGTACAAGCTGATGTTAATTGCGAGTTCAGGTCGAACATCACGACGATAACGATTGAGAAGATAGCAGGAAGCCAAGCTGTAGTGAATGAATTAATTAGATTTATTAATGTTAACATCTTAATAGATTAATTATAGAATATTTGGTACTGTAAATTTAAAGGCTGTATGTTAATATGTAATATAAATGTTAAATTTCATTTGTTTTATTAATAAAAGTATTCTTGATCATCATATGATTTTGGAATGTTTTACGGCATTTTTGGTGATCAAAATTACAATATATCTAAATCCATTTCTCCAGGTTTTTTTTTTTTTTTCCAAAGGGAAAAAGTGGGGAGCAATAGACAATATAGAAGTAATGTGTTTACTATTTTTAAAACGTGTCTTAATAAAAATCCAACAAGTTTTCTTAATTATTTAAAAATTATTTGTGAAATAGAAAAAACATTTCCTAATATGCATAAAGTTCTCTGATTACAAAAAGTATATTCTCCTTTTTTGTGGATATTTGGCAAAAAATTCGTCTTTAAAATGCTTTTCAGCTATCAACCCATTTTTTTCCATCCGGATATGAAACTTACACCAAAGGAAAAGATCATGACCAAATCCATTCCTAATCTGCATTATAAAACGTGAAAATACATCAGTTTATAAAACAGGACTAAGAGAAATACAGAATATATTAACATAACTAAACACATACCCATTATTGCCATTATCTATGAGCCAAATGAATAAAAAGGCAAGATTAGATCAAGCACTGAATATTAAACTTGACCCAGTGTCAATGGACTTATTCATTTGAGAATAATGTATATAAAAAGCTTTTACGGAAATGAAAAAAAGAAAAGAAAAACACATATATGAAAGCATTATGAATAGAGAATTTATTTTTTGTTATAATTAATTATAATTAAATACAACTAGTGAGCAATACATGCCGATCTCGAGATTAACTAAAAGAGGAGTGTTACCACCACACTGGCTCCTTAGTAATACCTGCAGTCAATGCATTGCAAAAATATTTAGCGAAAACTTGGAAGGATAGCGGCTAAAAACTATGAAAGATAACTTTTAAATTCTGTTAGAACGTTTTGCGTACATACAAGAAAGACAACATCTCTCTCTCTTTTACAATCCCACACACAACATTTTGATATTACTTTGATCAGAATAAAATAAATTTATGCCCAAAGTTTAAACTTTTATAAAATTGACAAGATCAGTTCTGAGTGAACAAAATTGATGATCAAAGAATGGATCAGCTCTAATAGAGATTACCATGCAAGAATCTGAAATGAAACGGCAGATATTGAAGAAGGACAACACATTCAATTTTCTTGAGGTCTTTATATGACATAGCTACAAGACATTTAGTCAGAAGAAAATGAGATTTCAGTAAATCAAAACCAAGTTAGAACTGATCATAGGAGAAAGAAAAGTTAAATGACAATAGTAATATCGTAACTAACACATGAATCTAGAAATAGTTATCAAAGTACTGTGGATAAATATTTTGCGAGCAACTCTCGGCGAAATCGATGCTGATCCACTGATTATGTGGAAGAAGAAAAGCTCTCTTATCCTGCTTAATCTTACCAGGAATTAGCTAGGAAATACTGCTCCTGCATCCACCTTCATAAGTGATTTATCAAAGAATGTATATAGCAAGCACGTAAATGTTTATTAAAGTAAAAGGAATTGTCTTCTCCAACACTAGCTCATCAGCTTCCGTTATTCTTCATTAGTAATTTAGAGGAATTTGATTTTAAGATATTTTAGAGACAATGGTTACCATTCAATAGACATGATAAAACTATTTAACTTTCCTTTCACTCTTTGTGTGCTTAACAATAATTTAAATTTTCTCAAAAAATTCGATTGTGATACTCTATACAGTATCCGTAAACGCTGGGTAATGCACTTCATATAATATATATATATACTATCATATATATATATATAGATACTTATATCTATAGACCTATCTACTATACTAGCAGTAATATTTACTATAGTATTATCGTATATTAAAATATTTAATTATTACATATATACTCTATATAACTAATATATATATATATATATCATAAGTATTTAAGTAATATATTATATACTATATATATATTATACGTATATAATCAGACTATATATATATATAGCTATATATGATTATATATATATAATATTGTATTATATACATAATTATCTATATATTTTTATAATACATATTATATATACTTATAATATATATTATTATATATATACTATTATTTAGCAGGTTTTAAATATATATACTTCTATATAGATATATATATAAATATTATATGTTATATATTTACTAGTATATATATAGGTATACTAATATATTTATACTATCATATTATATATATAAATATATATACTATCGTATATATAGTTTCAGAATGTTCTAGTTTGATTAAGACACTTAAAAGCTCTTATAATAATTAAAGATTAGGGATCTATATCATAATTTTTAGTTATTTTCCTTAGTACCTACATTGTAAGTTTAAATTTCTTTTATTAATTTGCATTTACCTATTTTGGAATGCATTTTTAAGTGATTTATGTCAAAAGTGTAATTTTTCGTTGGGGTAGTCATTTTGGATATCAAACCTTTTTAAGCGCCTTAACAAAATAACTTAGTCAATTTTAGTAAATGGTTGTCATATGGGCAGTTCTCATATTAATTATATATTATTCTATAGATATAATATTAGTATATTAGTTTTGACTTAATATATCCTACAACAAAAAATCATTAAAATAGATGTTTTACACTTTTTGTACTGAATTCAGTTCTTCTAAATAACATTAAACTTCACTTAATGTCTCCATTATTACTTTCAATGAATTAATAACTACTTTTCATTTTCAAATTACCTTTTAGAATCATAGTCTCCGGCCGGAGAAAGCCGGAGACGAGTGGTCTCCGCCGGAGCCGAGACTTCTAAAAGGCCGCAACTCCGCCCAAGCCGGAAGCCGAGGCCGGAGATCCGGCATGCATCCCGCCTATATATGAATATTAATAATATATATTATATATATATATAATATAATATATATTATATTTAATATATTAATATATAATAATATATAAATTATATAATAACTATATACGTATATTATTACTATTTATTATATAATATAATTTATATATAGTAGTATATATATTATATATAGATATATATATATTATATCACTATATATATTACATAACTTGTTATTATTATATTATATTATAATTAGTTATTATTATATATATATCTATATATAATTATATATATAGTATACTTATATAATATACATAATAAATTGAATGTGAATATGAACAATAATATCATAGCCCCCTTGACACCTAATTAAAACCCTGTACTAAATACCTAACCTTACTTATATATATCTCGCATACTTTTACATATCGGTATTCACTGTTATTTTAATGCCTAAACAAAACTAAGACTTTTTATAGTGAAAAGAAACTGTAATTTTAAAAAATAAACCAAAACAAAAAACTTTTTTGCGGCCTTTTTTTTTTTTTTTAAAAAGGGCTTTAAAAAAACGACACGTTTTTTTATCAATAATTATATTATTTATATAATATATAATATAACTTATTAATAAATTAATATTATAATATATATTATATAATATATAATATAAATATACTTAAGCAAGGCCGAGCCTCCACCTGCTAACACGAGGGCCAGGGGCTCCCTAGCGACAATGGCCAAGTCGGGTCGAAAAACACACGCAAATAAAACAGACCACCGCCCTCCCAACGACCATACCCCACCAACACCACCACAATCTCATACCCACCACACACTGGTGTTAACCTGATGTGATACTCATACTTTTGCCGCACGCCGACGCGCCTGTCAGAATTCTTTATCTTAAAACTCAACAAACTCGTCCAACACCATTTCTTCCAAAGACCATTACAACAGCTCTCATAATATAATTAACTAAAAATATATATATATAATATATATAATATATATATAAATATATAACACAAGATATATAAATATAATGTATATATATATTTAGTTACACTATATATATATATAATGTCTATCATACTACTATATATATATACTATATATACTACTACGATAATATGAGATAGAGAGACGTAACCATACCTATATACTCATCATAGTACTAATATAATATACTAACTTATAAATAAATTATTCAGTTAATCTCCAATCTATATACTATATACTTATTATATATAATATCTATACTATACTATACTATACATCATATATTATATAATATAATAATACTTAATATATATAAGAATATTAATAATATACTCTACCTATAAGCTATAAATATCCCTCTATATATCCATAATAGTATATAAATATAAAAATATATATAAATACTACTATATCATTATCGAATACCGAATACTATAATATATATATCCCTATAAGATACTAATATTATATACTAATACTATATATATATATAATTTATATAACTATTAATATACTATATTATCTATATTAGTATATAATTATATATCTATAATATAATACTATATAATAATATTTGTGAAACTCTCCGAAACATGAGAGTACTTGAGAATGTGTGACGTATTAAATCTTAATACATGTATTCAAACTTGTGGAATACTTAGAATAAACCACTCATTATTAGACTCAACATACCACTAGAAAAATAATACAAAGTACTTAGAATGAAACATAGCACATCAAAGAGTGAATTGGAAACGAATAAAAGAAACAAAAACAAAAAAAAAAAAAAAAAAAAAAAAAAAAAAAAATATAATTTTATCCATACGTCCCTCCCCTGCCCTCAAAATATCCCATCCAATAATAAAAAAAAAATAGAGCACATTAACAACAATAACGACAAGGAAAATTTATGATTCCATATCCCCCATTGTTAAAGAAAATAAAAAGTAAGTCGGATGCCATGGTCAGTAAAAAAAATGAATAACGTCGGATGTTTAAAGATTTAAGAGATAAGGAGGGATCTGTATGAATCGAAATATTTGATTATAAAAAAAAACAATATTTAAAATAAGCATTCATTTCGTCCTTCTATTTTATAATCTTCTATATTTTGTTTTATTTTTATTATATGTTCCTTTAAATAATGTTAAGAAGGTTATATATAATATAACTTAAAAAACTATATATATATCATTCTATGTCAAGTCATACCCTATATATAAATCATATAATAATAATAAATATATATATATATATAATAATATATATAATATATATATTTCGAACAATTAAATTCTTCTTATATTTTCCTGAAGCATTTAAAGTACAAAACAGCTACATATCAACTAACTAACTAACTAACGGTAACGATTAATAAACTATATAAATATATAATATACATATATATAATATAATATAATAGTATATAATATAATATAAACATTATATATAAGTATATATATATATATATATATGTCTTAGGACTCCTTTACAATGTCACGTACGAGTAAATGCGGGGAACTGGCGTCAAGAACACGTAAATTGATATTTTGTGATAGCGTTAATGAAATTTATCAGCTTGTGCCAAACACTAGACCATTAGTGTATATAGTGTTTTAAATCAGCTTCCGTTAGTATGCACGCAACAACCTCTAAATTCCATGCTGTTATATGTGAATAAAATTTACACTTCAAAGAATTATATTTTACCAAAACATCTAGGTTCTGTCCAATAATTAAAATTATGAAAGAAAAAGGCAAAAACCTAGGTGCTCAATCTGTAAAAAACCTATCAAAAGATCACCATCTATGAATGATATGACCTACAAAAATAATATTTTCTCAGGTCAATAATATAAATCATATTAAAATCACAATATACAATATATATATATAATAATATAATAATAATAATATAAGATACCAGTATAAATTCATAATATATCATATAATATAGCTAACTACCTCATATAATAAATTAAATTGTGCCAACACGCTACACATTACAAAATTTAAAATTTTGATGTGACACCGTTGCATTTAAACCTTATCGAAACAAACATCAATTATCGAAACGTATCATGTTTCCTTTAGATTATTTACATCACACAATAACAGACAAATATATATATAGGTATCATAACTGATTGTCAGTAAATAGATAGAACACTACATCTATATATATATAGCCCCTATATATAAGATACTATATATAAGAATATATAATATATAATATATATAAAGTTATATACTATATATATTAATTATTAGAATAATATAAAATATTATATATATATATATAAATAGTATTATAATATATATAATATATATATATATATAATATATTAATAAAGGGGTAGATGAGATATATATGGGATATATATAATATTATATTATAAATAATTTAACACGCAAAATATCTAATCGAGTTCATTAAAAACCTTGGCACCACTATTGGCCTTCATACTGAAGATTAAAATTAATTGATTACTTAAACTCATTTATCGACTTTCCCGCAACTCTTGCCAAGTTTACCCAAATAAACACTAGGTGGAAGGTATTATTATTTTCTTAAAAGCAAAGGGAGTCAACAATTCTGGACTAAAGAGAGTGGAAAATAACAACGAAAAACTATACGCACACGCACATTCACTCGCGCGCTCGTTTGCAAGAACGTGACAAGTGCTTTTTTGGGGGAATGAAGAAAAGCTGGGGATGTTAAGTTTTTTTCAAATTAAAGAAAAATGATGTACAGAATACCACTGTTTATCGCCATTTCCGTCATTTGTGACTAAGAAAAATGGTGGCAAATCTTTCTAGAAGAAAACTTCATATTTACTGAGGCTTTTTCTGGTAAAAAATCCATTCGCTCACTAAATTCAACCGAAAATTTGAGGCTTCTTTTCTTCATCAAAAACCCCAATCAAAAAAAAATTCAACCTAGTAGTGCCTACCTGGTGCCGAACCTAGCCTTAAACACATGACTACGGCATAACCCCTCTCTAGCAATGGAAAGTAGAGAGTACCACTCCTTCGTTTTCGCTATGACAATAACAAACATTAAATTCCTCGAAAGATAAGATTGACATTAAGGAAGAATGCATCATCATGTCTTCAACACACATCCATAATACCAACTAAGTCTCAAATTTTATCGATAAATCGTCAATACCCTGGGGAACTCTTGTAAGCCCAATTTAATTATCACTTTGAAGAATTTTCATGCTACGTAGTGGTTTTACCGTTTGTACAAATTCTCATAATGCAAGCTAGCCGTAAATACATTCTTTATTTTGAAGACGCTCATACAAAAAGCTACATGCATGGCATACGTATATAAATATAAATATTTACAGGACGAGCTGGAGGTACATAAAGTGTCTATATTTCAGCAGCCGTCAACATAAGAATCGAAATAGAAAACATTATTAATGTAATCTAAATAAAAGAAATGTTCATTTTCACCTTGCAACGAAACGTTGACCCCCCCAATCATACCAAAACTTCAACGATTTCCCCTCCCAACAATTTAACGTAATTTACAAACCTAATAAATCTAGCAAAATCTCTTTCAATAGCACACCTCATATACTTATAACTAATTTATTAAGACATTACCATGATTAATAATACCTTTGTTAATATATTTAAAATAAAAGGCTTAGAATGTTAATTAAAGGTGCAGGTAATTACGTTAGAGAGAAAGTGAAAAAGTTG
>JABUQX010118096.1:0-21085 GCA_015478945.1 Trachelipus rathkii
TAAATGTTAACAAGTGAGTGGTGGAATGAAGAGGTGTAATGAGCAGCGGGCTTAAAAAGTAATAAAAAGTATAAGCATTGGGATTGAATGTAACTAAAAAATAGTTAAAATATATATAGTAATATATATATTAAAATAATATATATAATTAATTATTATATATAATATATAATATATATTAATATATATATTAATAATAGATATAATATATATATATATATATTAAATATATATTAGAAATAACGTTTTAATGTACCATACCCTATATATTACTATTCGTAAAGTATAAATGTATATTATCAGATAAATATGCTTACTAAATTTATATATAATTTATTATAGAGACTAATATATATATAATAGGGTCATTCGCGCCCAGATCTTAAAACTAAAACGAAATTCGTCCTGGTTTTAATCTTTTTAAAAAAACACGTTTTTTTTTTCTACATAAAGAAGAACCAAGGTGGCCAAAAGTTTATTTTAGTGGTTTTTTATTTATGTTTTTTTATTCAATTAAATTACTTATTTAATTCATATATTATCTAAAATAGTCGCTTTTTAGGGTATTTAGCATTAAAATACAGTATATACAATATGTTAAAAGAGCGTAACAATATATATTATATAATAGTAGAAAATATGTACAGTACTTAATAAAGTTTTATTAGTGCTCTAAGGCATATAATTATTACATTTCACACAATATTTATATCACATTGATAATTCTGATATTATCATATTATTATTATTATATTTCTAATAATAATATTATTATTATATTAATTAATTATTATTATTATTATTAATTAATTTATTATATTTATATTATTAATATACTATATATTAATATTATATATATATCTATATATATATATAAGATTAAAATATAATATTAATATAATTATATATATATATATAAATATGTAATATAGTAATTATAGATATATATATATAATATATATAGTTTTATTCTATCTATCTATCTATATATAATATATATTATACATTTATATCTATATAAAATTGCAGCTTTCCTCCGTTTATTATGAGATTATACATAGCCGTTTGTCCTGTATTGGTGGTTTGACATGCTTCTTTTGAAAAATAGGATTAAAGCCCTCTTTTCCATTAAATCAACCATCTTCGTCCGAATTCAAAAGGCTTAAACATCGTGAAACGCAATATATATAAATAGTATATTCATCAAAATAGAGCAGCATTGTTGTTTTTAATTGATTTGCCTAATGCCCGTTATAATTCTAGGAAGACGCATTCGTTTATTCGGCTCCGGTTTGGTCATAACAATGAAAAAATAAGAGCTACAAAGGTCGAATCTCTCAGGGCAGTCTTCCCCGACATCAAAAGAAAGTAAGATATTGCGTTCAGCAATATAGATATAGTCAGTTTTTTTTTTTTTTGTTTTACCTTCTTATTCTTTTTCTTTTTTATTATCTTACTTAGACGGCACCGCAAAAACCAACAGCAACACTTCTAATAACTGTTTGAACAGTAAGTCTTTGCTCGGTGCAGTCTATTCTTCTTCGTTTTTTTTTTTCTCGCTGATCAATACCTTTTTTAACAATTGATCCATGTTTTAATTATTATTATTCATTATTATTATTATTATTATTATTATTATTTTATCATTATTACTTTATATTATTTATTATTCATTATAATCTCGCCCTATTTAGTACTTTTAGTTGAAACATTGATTCTAAATTATTTTATTGAATTTATCCTTGATTTGGCAAATAGGTATCATTTCAAAATCTCTCTCTCTCTCCTCCTCTCTCTCTCTCTCTTCTCTCTCATCGTCGGTCTCGTTCTCTCGTCTCATTACAAGATCTCCGACTTGACCTACGTCTCTCTCTCCTCTCTCTCCTCTTGATTTTTTTTAATTTATTTTTCTTTCAACGTATCGATTGTTTTTTCTATCAGTTCTTATTTTTTTAATTATTTATCTAGAAGCTTATTCATACTCATTACCATTGATGATAATATATTGAAATATAATATATATATATATATATATATATTATATATATATATAATATGTATATTATATTATATGATATTATATATATATATATATAGTATATATATATATATTAATTATATATTAGACTGGATCAAGAATTCTTTTATACTTCTGAAAAGTTTTTTATTTCTCTCTTTAATTTTCTTCTTTGGACATTGTGTTCCACTGTTCCCAACTTTTATTAAAATTACTTTTCCATTTAGCACAATAATAGGATTATATAACTATATTATATATAGGTATATATATATTATATACTATATTATATATATATATATATATATATATATATTATATAATAATATATATATATAATTATCAGTGGCGTAGCGTTTTGCATTGGTCAATTTCGATAAAGTTAGAAATTGAACCATGGTAGTCATATAGTATGAAAAAAGATTTATTTATTTTTATTTTTGTTTATTTAATTTTCTAATTATCTTTATTTATAAGTCTAACAAGAAACTGTTGTTTATTTTGGCAACCAGATTTGACTACTTATAAAAAATGATAAAAGTTTAAATTTCGTTTCTATTGCCAGATAGCAATGTTTAACAATGGAATGATGTTATTAATATGCCTGAGGGGGGCCCTTAGTTACCTTCGCGCGGTTTCACAAGCTTTTTATTAAAGTAACTTTGTTGCGGATAGGTAAGGCAACAGGAATGTAATTCAGATTATGCGTGGTCTGGCAAGTGCATATAGAGATTTTTCCATTATACGAATTATTTTTGAATGGGGAAACTGTTATTACGTTCATGGTGAGTGTAAGGGAAATGCGATGTTTATTCGAGTCAGAAGCAGGTCATTATTCGAGATTTCGTAATCTTAACATGTAAACAATTTAATCAGTATAGTCCTAAGGACGCAAAGTTCTAATCTCTCCGTTTCTACTGATACATTTTTTAACGTGTGATGGTTAGGGAGGCTAAATTTTTACAATCAAAATGTAAAGTTTTTCAACGTGGTTAATCAAATAGATAATATTTTTGATGTAATACTGTAAATACAGATAGATAACATTAATGTAAGGGTCCTCTGGGTAAGATAAAATTTTTTTAAACGAGGATTTTGCATAACAGAGTTTATTAAAATTTTAAAACAAGTTTGGAAAAAGACTGATATACTAGTTTGAAAAATAGCAAAGAGCCATTTGAGCCACAAAAATAATATTTTATAAAATTCTTAATGGGCATTCATAAAATAGTTTCTGTAACGGTCTTTGAGCATGTTTAGATGACTATTATTGATTTCATAAGGGGGGCCAAAAATTTAAAAGTGTATCTTACAATTTTAGTTTTTAGTTTTTCAAAAAAACGTAATGTAAAAGAACAGTTGTCAGGTGTTTCGTGGAAGGCGAGGTCTACCCTATGGGTTCTTGGGAAATAGGAGATCGTGGGTTATGAATGGTGGGCTTATCCTCGATCCGCTTACTACTTACATCCTCCCCATTCACTACCCACCTTCTCACAAGGTGTAGAGACAGGTTCACAGTATGATGGCAGCGACCAGTCGTTAAATATAGGTAAAGGAGAAGGAACGGCGGAGCGATTAGTGTAGGAAGTGTTGGATGGCAAGAAGGGGGCTGCAATAAATGTGGTGCAATATAAGGGCTAGTTTAGTGCGCTAGGGTCTTTACATGAGGGTTGTGTTATTGTGTTATTTATGAGACTGTGGTTGGAACTAGAATAGTCTAAAGTTAAGTGTGTTCAAGGACAATTTAGGGGAAGCTGTGTGAGAAAATTGATAATAGGATAACATTTGAAACTTGTGGGGTGTGAAGAACAGAGGGCAAACGAGAGAAAAATGCACGTTATGTGATGATGGTTGGTCATGGTGAAGGATGATGATAAGTCGGTTTTTTCCGCAGATGTATGTGGCGAGTGTGTTGAAAACGACGGGTTGGGAGATCGAAGAAAAGTGGATTGAGTCGATTAAACGAATGTCTGAAGGAGAGAAGATGTGAGTTTGGCAGAGGGCGAGAAGAAAGGTGCATAGAGAGAATTGGCGGGGTTTGTGAGGGGTATGGTGGGCACTGGGTCAAGGGATGAACCCTTACACTGATGATTTACAATAGTGAGGGTCCGTTGCAGTCCCGTGAATGCTATAGGGTGGATTTTCTGACTGCGATGAGTCCTTACCTATAATGGACAGAGGGGGGGGGTAAAGCTGGGGCTTTCTTGTTTCGACTTTTGATCATATCTTCTCCTGCTTTCTTTTCCTGAATGCTTGTTACGCCTTCACCAGTCTGTGAGGAAAAAGGTAGATGAAAAATTATATATAATATATAATATATATATATATATTATATATATATATATATATATATATATATATATATATATCTATATATATTATATATATATATATATATATATATATAATATATATATAATACAGTATATATATATATATACGGTATAATATATATATTAACTATATATATATATATAATATATATATATATATATATATATATTTATATAATGATATATATATATTATATATATATATATATATATATATGATATATATATATATATATATATATATATAATATATATATATATAATAATATATAATAATAATAATAATAATAATAATAATAATAATAATATAATAATAATAATTAATAATAATAATAATAATAATAATAATAATCAGATCAGAATACAAATGTAATAAATTTATATGTTTAAGAGCACTAATAAAACTTTATTAAGCACTAAAACTCTACTTTAAATATTGTATACCTCTTTTAACATATTGTATTTACTCTATTTTAATGCTATAAATACCCTAAAAAGGCTTGATATATATGAAAAATAAGTAATTAAAAAAAAAAACACAAAAAACCCCAAAAAAATTTTTTGGCCATTGGTCTTTTTTAAAAAAAAACGTGTTTTTTTATAAAAAAAAAACGAATGGTTTTTTTTTAATCGCCAACCACTATATATATATATATATATATATATATAAATATTATAATATATATATATATATAATAATATTATATATATATATTTATATATAATATATATATATATAATAGTATATAATAATAGTATATCATATATATATATATATATATATATATATCATTGGCTTTTATTTCATTCAACCACGCTTCTTTTTACTTTTAACGCTTGCATCACCCTCTTCATGTCCACCACTCACTGTTAACCATTTTTACTTCCTCGTTTAGCAACATCACATACTTCTTTTTTGCACGCTAAACTATTGCTTCCTTCAATTTGCTCGCCAGATTGCTTCAGTTTCAACTTGTTCACATTCACTGATTTACGGTTGGGCGAGCGTTCTGGTACATACTACCTTATTACCCGTGTTCAACTTAACTTCTTCAACTCATTAAATTGTTACCCACTTCCCTTCTGTCAATCACCTTCTCCTCCCATACAAGCGCCCACTACCTTAATTTGTTTACCATAGAACAACATAATTGAATCCGATAAACCCATTCCTAACGCCTCATTTGATTTAACATTCCAACACATACCTGCAACATCTCCTTCTTCAGCAAGCACAAAATCAAACTCATACTTTTTCACTTGATAGCGCAGATACCATCTCTACTACACCAACTCTAGTATACTTATGGATACTCCTTTGTTTAAAGAAAGTTATTACTACACACAGACTTCTCTCCTCACAGAATCAATCACCTTCCTACGCATTCTCATTTTCTCCCGACACCCCAAAAACACCTGTTATACCCCCTTTTTTGATCACCCTATCCACCAATTCAGGTCGCCCAAACTATCAATCTGAAAGCTTCTACTCAACCTGCATCCAAAACATCATTCAGATTATCCCCAAAATCGTACTCTCTTCAATGTTTCCCTCCGATGGACCATAGTCACAACACCATACCTTGACCTTTTCAAACTTAATTTAACCATTAGAATTCTAGGACTCACACACACAAAGTTTACCATAGCTCTGTACCACAAGGCACTCATCAAAATTGCAACTCCTTCTCTCCCTTCTCATTTCTTTCCACACCAGCACGACACATTTCAACACCACACACTCATTTTCAACTGTTTCCTTCATCTTTGTTTCAAGTCACAGGCGACAAATCAAATTGCCGCTTTCTAAATACATACCATCACCTCTCTTCTCCAACATTCTATTTCCTCTGACATTCCCATGTACCACTAACAATTCATATAATTGTCGCCGAAATTGACGGCCGTTTATGGCCAATCACGACCATCCTTCACCGAGAGCCATGCATTAGCAATTCTAGCAAGAGATAGTGGTAGTGGGGCAGCCAACTCCAACTATCCCGTCACTTAGCTGCCCTTCCTACTGCCACACGCAGGACATCACAATCGTGCGGCATTCTCTTTCACATCTGGATATGAGTACTAGGCGCACTAGGGAATGCTCTCGTCAAAGTGTTTGTCCTAGCAGACCGGGTCGCTGTACTTAAGTTCTGTCGTATATAGTGTATCACAACCTCGCGTGTCAGTAATATTGTTGCCTGGAGGATGAGTGTGTAAAGAATAATAACGCAAAATAAATCGCGGAGGCTAATTTCCAACGCTTTCACAGCTCATGCCCTCCGTACTCTCCTTCTCAATTGACTAAACCACTGAAGAATGAACGCTATTAGAGAGTTGTGTGGTGTGGGAATATGATAATATAATATAGTATATATATATATAAATAATATATTTAAAATATTTATTTTATATTTATTATATTAATATATATATAATTATTATAATATATATAATATATATATGATATATCATATATTATATATATATATATATATATCTTATATATACTATATTAATATATATTATATATATATATATATATATATATCTAGTATACCTACTACTACCCTAACTCCCAATTAAATACTCAATATATATAATTTAAAAAGTACTTAAGACCAAAAAAAAAACTATTAAAAATAAATAAATTAAATATTATTAATAAATAAATTTTAACTTCATTTAAAGACAAATATTTATATATATAACATATATATATACCGATATATATATATATATACTTTTTTTTTTTTTTTTTTCAGGCCATTCAAAATGATGGTGAAGATCCTGAAGCTTTTGAACTTAGTTTTTCCAAAAATAATCGTTTTAAAATGGTTTCAAATAATTAATCTTTAGAGGTTCGTCACCTATGCTCTTATATTATTATTATTATTTATTATTATTATTATTATTATTATTTTTAGAACATTTTTCACACCGTAACAGCCCTTTTCCTATTTGTAATTTGAATTGTACAATCTTGTAAAATTTTCAAAATATTTTAGTTGCTTAATCTTCTTTGGATTATTGTTATTAGTTGGAGAGTCATTGACCTTCATCTCATCTCAATATATATTACTTTCTAGCCTTCCTCACATCGCCATTCATTCATCTCTGATTATTCATTATCTTATCTTCCACTAATCTCTACCTATTATACCTACTCATACCACTACTACTCAATTATACCCTATACAGCCTTTTAATAATGTATATATATACTATATAAATATTACTATATAATAATATATATACTTATATTCTATAATATATATAATAATAATATATATATATATATATATATATAATTTAGGTCAGGTATGTTTAAAACTTAGCCCGTTCGCCACCAGTAATAAATGTTTTTGGTAAATTCACATACCGGTATGCAATTAATATTTAATAGACGAAATTATGGTAATATGTCTACACTACAAAAAGTTTTATTTCTTTTTACATCCATGAAAAAAAATATAGAATTAACAAATTGTTATTTGGCAGTATTATTAACCGCGTTCTTTAAATTTGGGTTGTTAGTAAGTAAAAATATATATAAGTAAATGTACTATAATTTAATATATATAATTTCCATAATTGTTATTATTTTGCTTTGTAGTTTGACAAGTTTCCTTAATAATAATATATAGGTATATATATACTGCTGATATCAGTATATAAAGAGAGCTATAATCACTGATGATATATATAATATAAAAGATATAACCTATATGATATATATATATATATAATAGATATTCGATAGTATAGTAATACTGCCCGTAATATATGTATGCACTTATTATACTATATATGTCACTGAATGAGTAGTATATGAGGATCAATCATATAGTATATATATATATAGTATATAGTAGATATATATATATATATAATAAAATATCATTGCTTAGGGAGTTCTTGGAGAGTGAAACAGATTCGAAATGATCGAATATTTCCTTCAATAAACTTCTCAAGTTGATGAAAAAGGTATGTAGTTAGACATAAAATTTTATTTTCTATTTTGTTTTTTGTATTATTTCCAATTTTCATTAATCAATTTTCCTAGACCATGTTCTTTTTCATATAAACTTTTTTTTTTTTTTATTGTCCATATTTTTTGATTCCCTCCAGTCTTAAAGAACTCCATATAATTGTTTGAAATTATTGGCATTGACTGTGAATTTAGTACACGATTCTTTATTAATAGTGTACAGTTGTAAAAAGGAGCCTTTGAAGCTTCATAATTGACTCCTGGAACAGATGGACTGTTGTAGAGTATATAAAAAAATATTGCTTATAAATATTCAAAGAAGTGGAAAAGTTTTCCTTCTTAGTTTTGTAATATAAATTAAAATTGCAGAAAGTTTTCACACTGAAAATATGTATTTTCAAAAAAATTATGTTAATGATGATCTACTGGGAAGTTTCTTTTGTTTGAACATCACATTTGTAAATTTTACGCTAAACTATTTGCAGCCATTTTTTTAAGCTTACATCAATCAATCATTTGACGCCCTGCCTTTGTTTTTGTGATAAGGAATTGTAGAGAGGAATTGCACTATGAGGTTGTTGATTTAACAGTTAAAAGGCAATTTTAAAAAACGAAGTATAAAAAGTTAAAATTGAAAAATTAACTTTATGTGGAGAGATTAGTAGTTTTTAAGACTTGACATGTTTTATGAAAACCTAACATCACAGCATTGAGATGAGTAAGAATTTTCTACTTTGAAAGTTAAGGAATGCTCATGAAGGAGATATATATGTAAAAAGATAGTCTGTTGTTGACATAGATTTTTTTTCCTTTACGCAGAATTTTTCTTTAATTTTCCTAATTTGAAATAAATTCATTTGCATATAGATACAATTGCAGCATAAGGAGTGTGATATATATATATATATATATACCCTATAGTATATATATTATATAAATAATATACTATTCATAGTTTGGATAATACATTAATTATAATATTTATATTTACTATGATATACATGTTTATATAATTTAAAATATATATATATATATATAAAATAGTGTGATATATATATATATATATATATATATATATATATATATATATATATATATATATATATATATATATATATAAAGCAGCTAATAAATCTTATAATAGGATTCACCAAAATTATTTTGTATTCAGTAATGAGATGCATCTTAATTGAAACATTGAAATTCAGCTATCAAATTATATAGATAATATATACTTTATCAGTAAGTATATATATATATATATAATATATAATATATATTATAGTAGTCAGGATTGAGTATACGTATTAGTATATATATACTAGTATCATAGTTATTATAGACTTATAGATATATTTATATATAGATGGGCGGATGATCGGTTTATTTGTGAAGATCTGTACATAGTTCGAGAAAGGATTGGTAGAGAGATTTGGCAAGGGTGTGTAAAAGGAGGGGGTTTGAAGTAAACATAGATAAGAGTTAAGGTTATGGTTGTGAGTGAGGACAGTCCTCAGGTGATAGTTATGTAGAATGGGTGAGCAGCGCTGGAACACAGTGTCTGAGTTTCAATATATTTAGGGTATATGTTGGATGAGGAAGGGTTGGATGATGCAGAGTGTAAGTAGGAAAGTTGTGAAATGGCAGGAAGGTGGCTGGTGCAATTAAATCGTTGGTGAATGTAAATGGACTAAGTCTTGGTGCGCTAGGGTTTTTGCATGAAAGCAGAGTATGTGTGTTACCTTGCCAATCTGTGATAGTAAAGTGAGACTATGGTCCTGGAATAAGAAGTTATAGGTTCTAAAGTTCAATGTGTTGAGATGGGACAATCTTAGGGGCGTGCGAGGTGTGCAGAGAGAATTGATAAAAACGCGGGGAAGTGAACGCCTAATTCAGGAGTTGTGTGGTGTGAAGAAAGGGTTAAACGAGAGAATAAATGAACGTATGTTGAGATGGGTTGGTCATGTGGAAATGCCGGATGAATTGATAGTCGTTGGTTAAGGCGGATTGTATGAGGTGTTGAGTGTGTTGGAACGCGACGCGGTCTGAGTGACCAGAAGAAAAGTGGATTGAGTCAGTAAAGGAATGTTGCAGGAGAGAAATGTGAGTTTTGCAGAGGCTAGAAGAAAGGTGGATGATAGGAGAGAAATGGCGGGTTTTGTGAGGGGGTATGGTTTGGCCCACCTGGGCCATGGGGGATGGACCCCCAACATTGACGATTTACCGATAGTGGAGGATCCGTCGCCGTTCGCCGTGAAGCTCTATGGTGGATTTTCTGACTGGACGAGTTCTACTAATTAAATGGTCAATAAGAGGCGGGTGGTAAGGCTGGGCTTTCTTTCGACATTTGTCATAATTCTTCCTACTGCTTTTCTTTTCCTGATGGCTTGTCACGCACCTTACTCCAGTCTTGGGATAAAAAGGAAGATGATGAAAGAAAGATAATATATATACTATATATAGTATATATATTATTCATATATATAATATATATATATATATTATATATATATATATATATATATAATATATATATATATATATATAGATATATATATTTAAAAATATATATATATAGTTAGTTATATAATGATATATATATATATATTTATATATATATACTATATACACTAAAGGTAGGCACCGTTAATGAGAAAGTTTAACGTTCGTTAATTCTTACAATCATTAACCACAAAATTAAATTACGGCGTTAATCAGTTAAATCGTTTATCGTAAAAAAAATGTAGCTCAAGTTTAACGTTATATGCGTCTCAAAAAATATGTACAATAGTAATAAAATCAATTTTCTTTATTATAAATATTCCCTAAACAATACAATACTGTTACAAATTATAATTCTATCAGAGCTTAAATAATTTAGGCTTTTTACCTAGCAGATACTTTTGCCGCCTGCCAAAGAATACTTCTTCCAAGCCATATACTTAATAGTATATTATTGTAAATATATTGATAGATATACCAACTTACGTTTTATACAAATATTGTAATAGTTTTTTATAATTACAACACGTTTAAGCAGTTCTTATATTTTTCACTAGTCCAAAAAGAACCGCAGTAAGTAACGAACGCAAGAAGTTAATGACTCATTGAACGGGCAAACGTCAATACTATCTCTTTTTTCTTCTGCGAACCACTAAGAATCGAGAATACAAAGCATAAAGAAAAACAGCTAAGCTTTACTAATACAAGGATAATAATGAGTAAAAATAAACACACTTTTGAGGCTTGAGAGGAGGCGTTCTAGGAAATTTTTGACACAAAAAAAAGTTTGTTAATCGCAAAATCAAATCAAATACAATTTAAAATCTGATAAGAAAATATTTAATAAAGCTCGTCAATTAAGGTAAGGGGGGGATTAGGGGAAAATTTAACCTATTACGTAATTCACAAATGTAACTCGTAATAGTCCGTTACTTCTTTCGAACTTAACGAAAGCGTGTAAAAGTTAATCGAGTTAATTAACGGACTTAACGCTTTTAACGCGTTAAATGCGGCTTAATATATATATATATATACATTATATCATCTAATATAGTATAGTTATAGTAATATGAATAGTATTATATATATATATATATACTACTATATACTGATAAATAATAATTATTATATATTATATAATATATCATATATATATATATATATATAATTAGTATATATACTATATAATTATATATGATGCAAGCTTGTTACATTCTATTGGTAAAGGCCAATATATCACACCTATAAAGGCTATTAACTCTAGCAAGTCACTGTAATCGATTTCTACACGATATTTGCATGAGAGTAATGGATATTTTTATAATTCCATATTTATTCCGTGCATAGTAATGGTTCCGTCTTTACCATATCATTGTATGCTTCTTTAGATAGAAAACGGCTGTACTTGCAGAACTCTTTTTGAGATGTAAAATGAAACTATTTATATGGAAAGGTTAGTCGCAGGTTGTCCATCCATGAATTAGGCTCTCTGTACCTTTTTTTAACATCTTTTATGAAGAAAATTGCTCTGTTTGACCAACTCGAGAGTTAAACTTAAATTTTTTCTTTATTTTTCTTGATTGAAAATTTTCTGGTTTAGATCATATTGTCTGTTTTTATTATTAATTAGTTAATTCGAATGAATAACTTTAATTATTACTCAGTTCAGAACCAAGTGGAAGAAGGAATCTCCAAAACCACTGATAACACGAAGTCTCAAACAACAACAACAACAGGACAAGAGACTTCTGCATCTCCTCAGAAAAAAAACCCTCAAAGTAATGTCAAAGAGGGGAAGAAAAACAACTCTGCTGAGGAGAGTGTAAGTAAAGAAAAGGACTCCATTGAAGAAGAGGAACCAGAAAGAGAGGATGAAGAGGAAGAGGATCAGGGGAAAGAAGAAAAGGAGGAACTACCAGACCTTGAAGATGAGTTGATGATGGAGGGGGAGGAGGAAGAAGAGGAAGAGGAGAATGCACAACCGAATGGAGATGAGATGGACGTCGTACTTGCCAGAGAAGAAGAATATGCTCAACATATTTTAGGTGACTCTATTAATCTCATGCTTGAAGATGATGACAAGATGCTCGATTATGAGGAAAACGACCACACGGATATGGTAAATTAAATAGTCAAATCGACATTTGGTAGGGAGGGGGAAAATCCTCCTAATTAAACCCGTTTTTTTCTTTTTTTTGTCAGTATAAGTAAAAAAAAATTTCTTTAAATTGATATTTGTGTGATTATATAATTATGCTTGTATTTATAAGTGCAGATATTTTTATCAGTAGGTATTTTAAAGAAAATTGTAGAATATTCATCTGCTTTATTATAGGTTATTAATGTAAATCTGGAACAAGTTTTATTTTATATAACGTAGAAATATTTAATTTTGTTCTAGGCTTTAATTATAATTTGATCCATTTCAGGACGAATCATCAGTTGCTGAAGGCAAAGGTAAATAACTGTGTCTTTTACGTTGTGTGTGTATATGTGTGTGCGTGCGTGTGTGTTTGTGCGTGCGTGTGTGTGTGTTTGTGTGATTAAACAAAAGGAAAAGTAGACATAAGCCAGTTGTATTTTTTATTATTATTGTTTTACCCATTTTCATAGCGCCTATTTCGATATGTTGTCAAAATTATGAGTTAGGCTTTATATTTCTTTCAAAATTTGAATGTAACCAATCCTTTGTTTTGGGGTCATAGATATTTTTTTTACTAGATTGTTAGGAAATCATGTATAATTTTAGTGGGAAAACATTGCTATTTTAAAGTTGCTATAGTATGAATTCTAGTCCTCGCTTAAAAAAAAATTTAAAATTAAAAAACAAAAAAAAAAAAAAAAAAAAAAAAAAAAAAAAAAAGAGTTTAAAAAATGAACTTGAAAAAAAATTATAAAGTCTAAATTTCATTTTTAAAGCCTATTTACTGCCAGAGCTTATTTTTTTTTTTTTTTTTTTTTAGGCTTATATAGATTTATGGTACTGAAGCTATACTCACGGTACGGAGGGCTGAGCCATCGTAGACAAGTTGTTAGTGTGCCATTGCATTTATTTTCTTAAAATTATATGCTATTTTATCTAACCATTGGCCCCAAAAAAAAATTGTGAATAAATCGTAAATGACCTATTCTTATAACAATATATTAACTAACGATCTGGCAAAATATAATCAGAAAAAAAATGAAAAATTACCAATTCTTCTAAGACAGTTTCCACCCTGTCTTTTAACAATTGTTACATGACGAAGAACCTGTTGGCAATAAAATTTTAGCCATATTAGCTTAACAATCATTAACATTCATTTCCTTTTAATTTAAAAACAGGACGTGAAAAATCTCCATCAAGACTGATGCCCAAACTAGCAGTGAGAGGCCATAGGACACCAGGTGGTAGTAAAACTCTGTCATTGCTACGTTCACTTCTAATTTAGTTATAGATTAAAAATAATTTTGGTGCGTAAATATTTTGACATTTAATAACTTTTCTTCAAGCAGATAAAGATGAATCAGGAACAGGGAATTCATCTGAATCACGTGGTAAAAATGCAGATGGAAGTGAGAAAGATCATTCCAAGAGGTTAGTTTCTTTTATGATTTATAATTATTATATTTTATATATATTATATAGCATATTAATATATTTTATAATATATATATTATATATATATATATATAATAATATTATATATATATATATATATATATAATATATTATATATATTAATTAATACTTATTATATTTATATAAGTATATATATATATATTAAATATATTACGTGGCGTAGCGCACATCGATGCGATGGAAGTACTATCCATTAGATATGGTGTTAGGTATTTCCATTACATATCCAGTGTCCATGGTTGCCTTTCTCTGTGCCTTCATTATATATATATAAACAAACTTTTTATCTCTTGTGTGTTGGATGAGAGATTGCGCCAATTTTTCGTCTGTTATTTTGGGGGCTTATTCAGTTTTGAAGCATGATTCTATCGTTTTTGATTAAATACTATTCCATCAAGTGTTTGGTTGGAAAGAAAAGCTTTCTCCAATTTGATCACCAACCGTTTTGCAAAAATTTTATACAAATTTATAGCTGGGCTACCGAACTTTTCAAGTTACTTGCCTGGCTATTCATAACACATATGATAATGTCTAGCAAAATTGCGTTATGAAGGAATCTTGAAGGCAGAAATTCACTTGGATGTCCAAATATTGAATTGTGCGCTTTACTTCTAGTACACATTATTAACATTGAAAAAATTAACATATACTATTATGCATAAATAGTACTGGAAAAGTATTATATTATATATTTATATGTAATATATATACTATAATTATATCATATATATATATTATATTAATAATTATATATATATATTAATTATATTATATATATATATATAATTATATATATTATATATTTATTATATAAATATATCATATATTTTAATTATATTTTATTATATATATTGAAATATATAATATATATTATATTAATATATATATAATATATATATATTATATATATATGAGTTGAGGAAGTCCTCAGTTTGAAGCTATGTTAGATGGTAGCAGCTGGAACAAGTGTCCTGAGTTTAAATATTTAGGGTATATGTTGGATGAGAAAGGAATTAGGGGGTTGATGCACGAGTGTAGTAAGAAGTTAGTGAATGGCAGAAGGATGGCTGGTGCAATTAAATCGTTGGTGAATGAAATGGACTAAGTCTTGAGGGCGCTAGGATCTTACATGAGGGTCTGTAGTTCAATGTGTTATTGTATAGTAGTGAGACAATGGTTTGAATAAGAAGTATAGATCTAAAGATCAATGTGTTAAGATGGACAATCTTTAGAGGGGTGCAGGTGTGAGAGAATTGATAAAATTGAGGAATGAACGTAATTAGAAGAGTTGTGTGGTGTGAAGAAGGGTAATGAGAGAATAAAGGAAGTATGTTGAGATGGTTTGTCATGTGTTGAAAAATGGAAATAGTCTTACGGGTTAAGCGGATGTATAGTGCGAGTGTGTTGGGAACCGACGGCCTGTTGGGAGACCAAAGAAAGTGGATTTGAGTCAGTAAACGATGTTTGAGGAGAGAAATGTGAGCTTCTGAGTCAGAGTCGGAATAAAGGTGCTTATAAAAGAGATGATGGGGGGTTGTATACTGTGACTGGGGGTATGGTTTGTGAGCACTGGGCTAAGGGAGAAACTCTTACATTGACGATCCTACACCATAGTAAGGGTTTCCGTTCGCGCTCATCGTGAAGGCTCTAGGGTGGATTTCTGACTGCTACGAGTTCTTACTAATTATGGTACAGAGGGAGGGTAAGGCTGGGCTTTCTTTTCGACTTGTGTATGTTCTTATACTGCTTTTCTTTCCGATGCCCGTCCGGCACCTTTTACTCCTTCTGTGGTGAATATATTATCCCAGGGAAGTCAAGAAGCAGATATATCTTATAAAGGTAATATATATATAGTTATATTATATATATAATAATATTATTTACAATAATAATTATATATAATAATACGTTTAGCTAAGTAATGTTTAGTATATATACAGGCCAGGTTAGTAATTTACTAATAGTCCTATAGTATTATATATATCTATATATATATTGGTCGATGTACGATCGAATCATAAATGCAAGAAAAGAGAGGATATCGATACGAGAATGACTATCACTATTCTTGTCTATGGTGACGATACGTACTTAATTAATTAATATGCTGTAATCTACAGTGAATATAGATAGAAATTGTGCAATTTTATCTTAAAAACTGTATATTTCAGTAACGCCATTGGATTCCCGGTAAAACTTGCTAATGCTTAGTAAATTATATTTCAAAGTTTGCTTCTTTCTTAGTAGCATAAATAATAGAATTAATTTGCCTCTATGAATCTTATACGCAAAAAGATTAAATTGTCTCAAGTCTTAATAATTATCTTTAGAAGGAAAATTAATAGTAAATTATTCATTACAATTTATAACCGAACTTTTTTTTATTGTATATAAAAAGTCAATTAAAAATTCTTTTTTAAAAAGGTTAATCATGCTCGATTTATCTGAAAGTTATGATATATATACAATATATACCTATCAGTCCCGTTATATTGGCTTTTATTTAGAATATTCTTAAGAAATATAGAATAATTATAATCTATTCAGTACTACAAATAAAGGAGCCAATTCTTCCAAAATAGAAATTAATAATATAACTAATCATCAAATATATAAACATAAAGTTAAGATTTCTAAATAAAGAGATTGATCAAGAATATAAAATAATAATATAAAGGAGCCAATGCTCCCCAAATATCGTTCACTGAGAAGATATTATAATAGTACTAAAGAGGAGTATAGACTATAACTTAAATATATTATTATATATTAGATATAGATATATAATAATTAATATAACTATATAATAACTACACATCTCTAAGATATATTATATGTATAAGACGCTCATATAATCTTAATTTATTCGTTAGGTTATTCTTTTATTTTAGTTATGTTTATCACTTAAACGACAATCCGTGGAAAGGTTACTAATCTTCAGTGTTGACACCTATTACGACAGCGGAGTCCCCATTACAAAGTTGTATAAGTTCGTGCACAGTTTTATTATCAGGGTTGGATGTCATACCTCTAGCTTCTCTAGTCTGAACTCTGAATTCACGATCCAAGATAACTAGATGGGGATTGTTAAGTCATGGTAGTCTCTGATTCATCACAGAGCCTACCTTGTGCGATGAGGGAATTAGGATGTAAGGTGTCTTGTATGTGATAATATCAAAGGTTTATATACCGTATGTATGGTGTTGGCTAGGATGTGATTGGGTGGGTAATGAGATATATTAGTGTCATTAAATATATCATAATATTGATACCAGTAAACTGTAATGAATTAACAGGGAAAAATATATAAATACCGGCTATATATTTTTTCGTGTCGTCTTTTGTTGACTATATTAGATCGAATAGGTAAAGAATCCTTTGAACAGAGAGATCTGCGTAGACTTCACGCCTTAAGCGTGCAGAACGCACCATCACGCACCCACTGAGCAACCGAGACTTCTATAATAATTAT
This sequence comes from Trachelipus rathkii, assembly GCA_015478945.1. Classification (NCBI taxonomy): domain Eukaryota; kingdom Metazoa; phylum Arthropoda; class Malacostraca; order Isopoda; family Trachelipodidae; genus Trachelipus; species Trachelipus rathkii. The sequence goes on from JABUQX010118096.1 coordinate 17,935, forward strand.
TTTTTACTATATATATAAGTATAATATATCAATATTTAGGGGTGATTTTCTTATCTTACTATGGACTAATTATGTTTATAATATAATAACTAACGTTATATTAGTTATACTTACTTAAAATTTATTCTATATAGTTTAATAATTATATATATAATTTTTATCTTATTAATATTATATTATATATGAATCTTATACTAGTATCTAGCTTATAATATTAACATATCGTATTATAACTATTATATATTATTTGGATAAAATTATTATATTATTTTTATATTATAATTAAATATATATTTATACGCTATATATACTAAGTAGTATATAAACACAAACAAGAATATTATACAATAATATATTTATAATCTATACAATTTGTACTTCGCATAGGTTAAATTATTTGATTCATTATATTATACTCTTATATATTAATATAATAAATTAATATAACTATATATTTAATATATTTTATAAATGGTATATTATATTTATGATACTATATATATTATATATATACTATAATATATATAATCTAGTATATATATACTTTATATTGCAAATAATTGATCTTTTTTGCTTTGGGTAGAATCAGTAGAGTAGAGCCAATAAGTAAATGAATTAATTAATGTTACTAGGATTGTGGGGTTGTGAAGTGGTACATAAGTGATCAATTCTGAATGTGATAAAGTTTGTAATACGATACGTAACTTTTGATGCTAAGAGGCCTTAGTATCAACCGATATATTTCAGTAGACTAATTTGGACATTATATACATGGATTTCACTCAAAGAATTTCTTTTAAAGAAAAGAACGTATTTAATAGTTATTTGGTCTTTACGGATTTTAATGGAACAGTGAGATTCGCTGATAATCAGTCCAGTTGTGTTAGTGTGTGGTCGTAACGCTAATTAAGCATGACGTAATAATCCCACGAGACTTAAAGCGACATTTGCTTACGAAGCATCCCTGGATGTGTCCAGAAACCGGCTCATATTTTTCAGGATATTAGAAATCAGAGAAAATTGGTGAAGATGTTGAATTTAAGATAGAGATTACCACAATACTTGCTGAGAAGCTCTTCTATTTTAAGTTGTGCATATAATAACTTTTGCACAGACATATGAGACCTTCTAATAGCTGGATGAGGATATCATTGGCACCGGCGGAGACATTACTTTAGTTTATAAAGACATTAAACTTGTGGCAAAGCTACCAGGACGATAAAATCAATATGGCCCTTTCAATACATTTCCACTAAATACATGCTATTTAGACTCGTTAGAATCAATTCTGAATGGTTATTATATAGAATAAAATTGTTGTGTGTCATTTGAGTGACATATCTGAATATCACTTCATAGATTATGTGGTTATTACCCATATGACGTTAATGTAGCTGATATATATTATTATTGATTATTAATTGACTAATAATATGTAAGTCGCGAAAACACAATTATTATTCATTATTCTATTATTAGTATTATTATTAGTTATTAACATTAGTTAAATTAAAATTAATATACTATGGAAATTATGCTTATTTATTGTTAATTATTATACATATTTTATTTTAAGATACATAATATTTATTTATTGTATTTTATCAATAATGAGTTTTAGTATCAATTCACCTATAATAAATGTGTGGGCTTATGATTATTATTATTATTATGATCTCATTTTTTATTACTGTTACTCTTCTTCTTTAAATCTAATTAATTAAATTATTGAGTCTTTATTATGGATCGTAACTGTTGATGATTAATTGTATTGCTGGCTATCTATTTGATTGGTGAAACTCTTACTATCACTGAGACTTTATTCATTATACAGTAATGTCTTTAACATACAATTATGTTATTGGACGCATTCAGGAGTTTCAGGTCTGACCTGCCTCCTCTTAGAGCTAATATCTGCTTTTGCCCGAAGAGACTCGATCGGGTTGCATTGTGGTGAGCGCAGATTCGCTGAAGTTTATAATGAGGTTGTGCGATATCTCAGTTAATCTGCGACTTTGAAGTGTTAGACTTTCTGAAAAATTTTGTGAATGCGATTGCCATTAGTATCTATTATATTACATACAGCGCGAGTAAGAGTGGGTTATCCGTCGTTGTAGAGTACTGAACCGCGTTCTCATCCAAAAAGACTAAAGTATTTTTTGAGAAGGGAAGATGTGCATTTTCTAGTTGTGCATGTGAGTGGTGTCTTACGCTGTCGATATCTGTCAGATATTTTTTGTTAACTATGATATCTATTATTGAGGGACGACAGAACTAGTTGTTTCAACAATAATGAAGGTTTATGAGAAAGATAAGCTTCTTGGAGTTGCTTGAGAAAAGTGATTTTTCCAAAATTTTCCATCCTTTTATAATTTTCCGAATGTAATGGCGATAAAGCTAAGACATCATTTATGTCATTTATCAAATCTGCAAGATGGCGTATGATAGTATTTCCTTCTTCTTCGTTAAGATCTTATGGATTGTTTCTCCTTTCATTGGCAGATTTTGTTTGAAAGAACTAGATTTACCCAGCTACTGAAAGAGACGAATTTAAATGATCTCTGCGCTGATTTTTTACTGAAAAAAACTTGAGAAGAATGACTTATCAGTGGCTGTTTTTTGGCTTAGCATACAAAAGGAGTATGCTATTAGTAGAAAAACCAGAAGTTTTCCTTTTGCCATTTTCAACATCATACATTTGTGAACAAGCTTTCTCTGCAATGGTCACATAAAATGCAAAAGATGGTTTTTGAATCTTGAGGAAAAAATGCGTTTTAAGATATCAACGATTATACCTAAATTAACACAATATTTGTGCTCAAAGCATCAAGCACAATTTACATTAATATTATTAATTCAATTTTAACCGCAAACCTCAGCTTTCAAATTTTAACAGGATGTTTCATAGATATTTTATTTAAAATCTATTATTATTATTTTATTATTATTATTATTTTATTATTATTATTTATTTATTATTATTATTATTATTATTATATTATTATTATATATTATTATATATTATTATATTATTAGATTGTCAAGTGTGCTCAAAATTCACAGCTTATTAGGTGGTGAATTACAAAAGGTTGGGAATCACTGCGTTTAAGGAATAATAATTGCAGAATATAATAAGTGTGCTTTTATAGAT
>JABUQX010118097.1:0-26930 GCA_015478945.1 Trachelipus rathkii
ATATATATATTATAATATAATATAGCTATATTATATATACTTATATACAATATATATATAATTTATAGTATTATATATATATAATGATGATAGTTATAATATACTATGATATAATATATAATATATAGTATTTTTTACTTTTTATAAAACTACGTTATGCGATAAGCGGACTATAGATTCGTGACATCTATATATATACGCTACGTCTTAATCCAACAATTATTTATTGGGTATATATATTACTCCAGTAGCTATATAATATTATGTACTCAAGTTGTGGAAGTAAGTACGAGAACTTATATATAATTGCAGAATATGATTTTAAATTTTCATTTTATTTTTATATATTAATATAAATTATATATATATATATATATATTATATATATTAGTAATATATAATTATATATATATATTAATAATATAAAGAAATACGGAGGGTAAGAGGAATGAACGATATATAAATTTTGGAAAGTTAAAATTTTAACCGGACAACACCGCATTCTTAATGTCATGTACTATATACTCTTAATTTGCATAACATAGGTACTTTTTTTCCAAAATGTTGAGTTCACATATTTATTGGATCAATTTTTCTTTTTAAAATAAGAGAGTCAGGAATATTTATTATGAGTTTGTCAATTCATATTTTGGCACAAGTATGGTGAGTACAATACTTGTGTAAGGTATACGTGAGCGCATTTGCCGCATGACTTGAAGATACTATAACTTACTAGATAGTTAAAATTATGTCAATATAAATTTATCCTATTTACTTTTATATTTACTGTTAGTTATTGATGTAAAAAAAAATTTTATTATTAGAAATGTTATTGTTCGAAAGTGGGATGGTGAATGGATGGGGATATAATACATAATATACTTATTACATATAAACATATTACAATATAATGCTATAATACAGTTTATTAAAAAAGGGTTTAATTTTCTCATTATAGCATAATACGCTTATATATATATATATAAATATAATATTATATATATATATATATATAATTATATTATATACTATATAATTATATTATATATGATCATATATTATAATATTATATATTATATATATATATAATATATATGTATTATTATATATATATTAATATAAAATTATAATAATATATATAATATATATTATATAATATATACTGAATATATATGTTATTAATTATTAATATAAATATTGTATATATTATGTTATAAAGTATGGTAATAATTTCCATTATTCTATATATATTTAAGATAATAGGTATATATATATAATATAATATATTATTTCAATAGTATTGAACTATTTAGTTGATGAAAGAGATAGTATAAGAAAATTAAAAATGTGTTGATAATTTAATTTCAGACTTTATTAATATTTTTGTTAAAATTATTTTATTTATTATAGAAAATATATATTTATATGATTAGATTTAATTAATAGTAATGGAGCTTATGTTCTACAGAAATATGAAAATATTTATTGTAATATATTAGGCTATTGTGAGAAAATACATTTGTTTCTCACGGTTCTATAAGTAGAGAGAGAGAATGAAAGAGGAGAGAGAGAGAGAAGAGAGAAAGTGAGGAGAGAGAGTGAGAGGTTAGAGATGAGAAAGAATGAAAGAGAGAGAGAGATGAAGATGAGAGTAGAGAGTATAGAATAGAGAGAGATGAGAGTATAGAGGAGATTATAGGATGAGAAGATAGAGTAAGATAAGAGTGAGAGAGAGGAGTATAGAATGAGTAATAGTAGTAGATAAGATAGAGAGAGAGAGATAGAAGAGAGATAGAAGAGGTAAATGAGATAAATGAGAGAGTAAGAGATATGAGATAATAGATGAATAGTAGATATCGAAGCTTGGGTTCAAGTACAGAGAGTGACTGATGTACTTGGATACGGGGAGTAGAAGGACTTAGAAGATGAAGAGAAGAGAGAGGAATGATTTGTGAGATGGGAGGAGTGAACTGAGTGTAGACTGATTAGTGACACGTAGTAATTGGTAATTGACGAAGATTGATCTAAAGACGGAATGAGTGTACTTAGTACAGTAGAGAGAGAATGCACACGAATCTGATGTAACTGAGTGAGAGAAATTTGCAAAGTAACGCTTTCAAATTATACGTTTTTGGGACATTTGAAAGAGCTTGTGCCGCATAATTTGAACGTAATGATGGAAGAGGAGCACTAGTAAGGAGTGTAGTGTATTGTTAATCGAATTGTAAGTTCTAGACGATATTGATGAATATATAGGAGAGAGAATGTAGAGAAGAGAAGAAGATGAGAAGTAGAGCTCAGAGGAGAGATAAAGAGGAAAGTATTAGATAGAGTAGATATAGATAGAGGAGAAGAGAATTTAGATATCAATAGTTCGACTACTTTTATTAGCTTTTTGTTTTTTTGAAAATGTTATATTGATATATAAGCATCGAATTGCCTGAAGAATAAAAACCAATTCTAAGAATGAATAGCTGTGAATAAAAATATATTTTCAAAGAAATAATGTCATATAATTGTGAAGAATTAATGTGACAGGCTATTGATGACTTATAGTGTTATATAGACAAGGCTTAGGGGAGTATATAATTTATGAGTTTATATGTTCATTTATTTTTAATTTTATTTATTTCACTAATTTTATTGTTTAATTCTTTAATGATTAGTGACTCATTTATTAAAAAAGGTAGAAGTGCTAGTTTTGAATGAAGACCCTGCGCAGTGGTCGTTCCAGTGGTCGTTATAGTGCATTTGTGTATGTATTGATCTCGTGAGTTTCTCATTTCAGATATGGTTGGGGATGTATTGCATCATGTTTATCTATGTTTTTTACGTACATTAACTTTATATATACTGTTCATGAAAAGATATAATAGTATATTATACATGATGAGGGGCTTTTTTTATGGGAATATGATAAAGCAGTATACGGGTATATTCCAAAATAATAGATACAAGTTATAAAATATATCAATGATTAAAAAAGGGGGCACTCATATTATCAAGAATTTTTTTTTTTTTTAAATCATACAGATTATAAATACATTAACCGCTCACTATATATGAATAGAGCAGTAAGCCCTAATTCTATGAGGTGAGGGGTGAGTATTCATCGTTATTTGGCTACTCTAGGTTTTATTAATATAAAACAGTAAATTACTGTAAGCTATATATATAGATAAATGTTATTACAGGATAAAATTAGGTAAATAGTTAAGTAAGAACAGTATCCGAAATTAAAGTGACTATTTATTAAATGTATATAAAAATCCAATTTTACAGAAAATTGCTTAAGTAAGTATCACTTTAAACTATAATTCAATATATATATATATATAATATTATATTAATATATATATATATATAATATATAATATTACGATATATAAATATTAAATATATATTAATATATTATAAAGTATATAATATATATATATATATATTAATAATTAATATATATATATATATTATATTAATATATAATATATATATATATATATTAATAAATATATTAATATTATATAATGATTTATTAATTATTATAATATATTATATATATATATATATTATAATATTATATATATATTAATATTTATATATATATATATATAGTAATAATAATATATATATATATATATATATTATATTATATAATAAGATAATAATAATATTATAATTATATAAATTAATTATATAATATATTATATATATATATATATATTAAATAAATATATATATCAAAATAATATATTAATATATATAATATAATATAATATATATATATATATAATATAAATAATATATATATATTAATATATAATTATATATTAAAATAATATATATATATTAATTATTAACTATATAAAATTATGGTCTTATAATTGCAGTTTCTTTTGTATAAATATAATATATTTATCTTATTATTTATTCTTGCAATTGTTTTTTAATTGAGTAGTGTTTGTCCTAGTAACATGATTGAAAATATACAAAAACTCATAGGGTACGTCCCTTCCGGGATTGAAATTTTAAATCAAGTACTTTTGAATCAAAAGCCTGACCTAAAAATGCTAAAATCGACATTAAAATACTTATGAGTAAAGTTTTCTAAAGCGGAATGAAAATGATATCAATATAGTAATTATACAGATAGAATCTCACAGCTGTATAGATAAAGGAAAATACATGGAAAATGCCTCCGTATTGCACACTCATCTTAACCAAATAATGAAACGAAAAACACACTTCAAACCCTCTATAGAAAAAGAACCTTTTATGATATTTCAGGCATTCCTATATGTGGCCAAGTAATGTTGGTAGGGTAAAGTATAATGTAGTTATGAGTTATATACTATTTGTTAAACTATGGACGGTGTTTGTCAACTTTATCTATCAGATTGATGTATTTTTTTTTCAGTTTTTTTTTACTACTAAACCCCAAAAAGCGTCGTCCTTGGCAAACTAAGATTCCAATGGGACAATTAATTTTTGTATTTCGAGTTCTTCGCGAAATTGTCTAAATAGATGTATCATTAGGGTAGGCCTGCAATGTCTGCCCCTTCCTCTCTTTCTCCTGCAAAGGCAAGGCTCCTGTCCTATATATCGACCCAATTATAAAATGATTAATATTATTATAGTATATAATAATATTATTATATTATATATTATATATTAATTAATATCTATATATTAATTAATAATATTATATATATATATATATATAATTAATATATATAATATATATTATATGTAATATATATTAATATATATATATAATTATTATAATATTATATATATTATATATATAATAAATATATATAATATATATATATAATTGTTGATGGGTGCTTGGAGAAGCGAGCCGTGAGGTCAAGAAATTTGTAAAGGTGCATGAACGATATTTATAGGGTTGAAATAAGTAAAGGTCATATTTATATATTGCGCAAATCTACTTTTTAACGTAACTGATTATTTGACTTTATATTGAGAAGTAAGGATATTAAATATTAAATAATTTAAACAAAATGCTTTGATAGTGCATTCGATTATAAATGGTATCTCAGTTCATATATACTATCTACTATATCTTTTAAATCATATATATAATTCTATAGGTAGTTACTTAGTAGTGATAATAATATATTAGTTTTATCCCTATATATATTGAGTAGCCTAAGCATTTAGTTATATATATAATAATATTAAAATAAAATGTATTCATATATATACATAATATTATTTTTATTTATCTACTATTAATTTATATTATAATAAAGTTAGTTATTATACATATTACCATAGGTATAGTATAATATATTACTATATAAACGTATATAGTATATGAGAATATATATATAAATAGTATATATAGTATAGTATATATCGTTTTAATTTTTATTATAATATATTCGTATTTATATATTTATATTTTCTTTAAATTTTATTTATTATCATACTATAAATATACTTACCTTGTCAGGTAAATTTAAATGTAAATTAGTTAATAATAATTGATTGATCAACGATATATATTTGAGATTTTGAATATGTAAAATTTTATGCAACATTGATATCCTAACTTAAAGAATATGAAAATTTTAAAAAATTATTTATTAGCCGAACTACCTTATGTGTGGGTTCGTGGGTTATATTGGAGGAAATCTCGGAGTTCTTTGACCAATTTTTCAATGTACTTATCACATTATATATTTTGTTATTACATAAAATTTTGTCATAAACAAAATATTATATAAAATTATTAAAAGTTAAATAATTTAAGTTGAAATATAAATAAAGCATATAGATAAATTAATGATTACAATAATATGTGGTTAAAGTGCCATCAGATTTAACACAGAACCTCACTTCCAGTAATCTAAAGACTAAAGTGTGAAAATGCAAGCTTTGGGATGTGTTTCATTAAAGGTCGGTTTTGAGATGCACAAATATTTAAATTAGGATTTTCTACCACATATCTGCATAGATCAACTGTTTCCATTCCAAAACGTTTTTGAAGTGGGATTTTCTGGCTCACCCAGTTCGTATCCTTATATGGTGTAATTTTCCCCTGATAGAGAAATCGAGCATTTATTATTTTTATAATCTTGAAAAGTAGGGTGGATGTATGTAAATGGTTCCAAAGTTCTATGGGAGATACCTTTTATGCTCAACAATACGTTACTGGAAAGGCAAAATCGTATTGTCTTTTCCTATGTAGGTGGCAGATCCAATGCAGTCACTTCGCATCTTATGTATATTATGATTATTTTATATATATCTAATGATGATACTTATTTAAGGTAAAGGGAGTTTATAACATATTAAAATTTTTAAAATTAATTTCCATTTTTTTTTTTAATATTATGAGTTAAAACTAAATTTTCTTAAAAATTAATTTTTAAATTATTGTTTTATTAAAAAGAATTTTTGTTTTTTAAAAAAAGCCATCATATTTCAAATTATTTAATTTTATCTAAAATTTCGAATTAATTGTAACCATGATTATTCCCCATCTATTCATCTCAAGATATAATGGGTGCACAGGTCCTTCTTTTTCGCATAACAAAATATCCTCCTTTTTAGGTCCAGAGACCTGTTACTTGGTGTACCCAGGCTCCTGATGATTTTGTTTTGGAGTTTACATATTATGTTTTGATTGAATAGTACCGATTTTTGCCCCGAGAAAAAAACGTCTAATGGGGTAATCAAACAAAATTATAAATAATTCTATGGGAACCGACCGGCCTGAATAACATTGAGCACCATCAATTCTTTTCAGAAATCACTTATTATTTGGTTTGCTATCGGTTTTCAAGAAAACGGTCTCGAGTAGTTCATATTCATATTGTAAAATTAAGAGAACACTAGACGATATGCCAAAAACGAAATTTTGTATCAGCCTATGATCAAATAACGAATCAAAGTTTTAATGTGTTTTATTTAAAAATATTTAATAGAATTTCTTAGTTATTATTGTATTATAAATAAAAAATAATGAAGTTAATATAAAAGAATAATTAAATTTTGGATTCGTCTTCAATATCTCAAGTAAAAGTATAATATGTGTCAAGAATGAATTTGAATTGAATTTATTATGGAAAATTTGTGGGAGGTTGTGTCAAAGCGTTTGGTATTGGGAGGGTGAGAAGAATAATTATAGTGGATTCCGGCCAGTTTGTATTGTTATTTGGAGCTGACGAAAAAATTAATAGTATTATAAATATTAATTTATTAAATATATAGGTAATAGGTATTTTTGTAGGTTGTAAAGTCAGGTTTATTGGTGGGATTGTGTTTGAGTTTAAATTGGAGAGATTAAGTTTATATGCCTTGGTACCAGTTGGCACTATAGAGAAGGTGGGGGTGGGTTTTTTTTTTTCCTTTGGTTTTCTCTCCCAGCCGGTCACACTTCAAGTGACCGAAGTATCGATTGGTGAAGAACAAGGTGTATTTTTAGTAATTGGGATTAGAATTGGATTGTTTGGATCATTTTATCATCTTTACTCATTGAAATCATAAATGATTGGGGCAAAGAGGAGGAGTAAAGAATTTGAATTTGTTTCTCTCTAGTTTTATGGGTTTGCTATACAGGTCGCCTAGTTACGAATAGGAATAGGATTTATATTTACGGCAGCTCTATGGCGAGGTGTTAGTCATATATGAATGTTGTTGGTAAGTCTTCTGAATCCGCGTAAATCAATTAGTTTTATGATATATGAACAAACGATAGTTTGAATCCCATGTGTAGAATTATAACTAGATCCGTCGAAAGTGATTACTGGTTTTTAAATTCTTAATTTTTCGGTAGAAAATTAATGAATGTTAATGGTCCTCCTTGGTTATCTTTTTAAATTTGTATTATATGTGATTTTTAGGGTTAAAAAAGAATTAGAGGTGGGGTTGAAGGGAAGGGGTTGGGGGTGGGGGGTTGGGGGGGTGGATGCGTGTTCAGAATGAAGGGGAATGGAAGAGAGTGGAGGGTGCCCGCTTCCTATTTAATAAATATTTTAATGCTTCGATATTATATATTAATGATTTGGTTTTGTGTGGCATTTGAATTTGAAAGAGGGATGAAACTTTGAGAGAAGAGTATTCGGTTAAGAGAGATTTTTGGTAGGGTGCGGTAATAAGGAGGGAGTTTGGACCAAGTAAACATAGATAAGATATAGGTTTATTGGTTTGTGTAGTGGAGGGACCACGTACCTACGGTGTTGTAAGTTATGTTTAGCCAAAGGGAGCAGCTGGAAAAAATGGTCTGGGAGTTTTTTAAAAAATATTTCAAGCAAATAAACTGTTGGAGCAAATGAAAAGGGAAGGAGAGGGCTAAGATAAGGGAGGCACAGATATTGAAGTGTAGTATGGGCCAAAAGTTTTTGTGAGATGGCAGGGGACGGTTTGCGTCCGGGGTAAGAGCAAATTTAACAACTTCTTATGACCTGTTTGTTAGATGGTAAAGGGGGGACTAAGTCTTGAGTTTGCTAGGGTTATGAATGCGCTAGCGTCTTACATGAAGGTATGACTCTAGTTTACCAGCATAGTGTTATGCAGTATAGTTGTGAGCACCTAGATGGGTGCTGGAATGAAGAGGCTATTAGAAATTTAAAGGGAGTACAGGAAAGAAGATGGTTGGGTTGCAAAAAAAGATGGACAAATATTTAGAGGTGTGTTAGGTGTGAGCCAAGAGGGATTGATATAATAGCATTGGGTATGAACGTAGTTAAGAGAATTGTGTGTTGCGCTGTGACCCAGAAAGGGGTAATTGAGAGAATACATGAAAGTACGCTGGTTGAGTATTGGTTTGGTCATGTGAAAAAGTAATGGAAGATAGGGGTTTGATCGATAGTCCGGTTGGATTCTTAAACGGATGTATAGTGGTGAGTGTGGTGGGAATCCAAACAGGCTTGGGAGAGAGGCCGAAGAAAAAAGTTGGAGTTGAGTTCCAGTAAAGGAAATGCCTGGAGAGAGATGGGTTGATTTTGGCCGGAGAGGGCAAGAAGAAGAAAGTATGCATAATAGGAGGTAAACTGTTGCGGGGGGGGTGGTTAATGTGGAGGGGCGTATGGTTGTTAGCCCATCTGGGCCAAGGGATGAACCCCCACCCATTTTAGAGTACGAGGATATGCCATAATTGTGAGGTGGGTTTCCGTCGCGTGTCTCGGTGAATTGCTCTAAGGGTGGATTTTACTGTACTGAGTACGAAGTTCCTCACAAAAAGGTAAAAAGGGGGCGTGTTAAAGGGTTTGCTGAACTTTCTTTTCGGACTTGCTTCATATTCTTACTACTTACCTACTAGTTTCATGTAATTTCCGGTGCATTCGTTATACGCTGCACGCTTATAACCATTACCGCAGTCGTGGGGAGGAAAGGTTGGTGTGATCTATAAATATACTATATATATATATATATAGGGTAGTATAGTATATATAGTATATATCACCTTATATATATAATTATAATATATATATTAGTATATATAATTATTATATAAATATTTACCAACTGATGGTAGATAGTAGTAGTAATAGTGCAAGTTTTCATAAAGTACTAGTACTTGTACTTGAGTACAACATTGAGCCTACTTGTACTTGCACAAATTCTAGACGTAACTTCCTTGTTACTCCCTGTAGCTAAAATGAACAATTTCTAGGATTACTTCTCGTAACAACTTAGTATCAAATTGTGGACTTGACAAAATTCGCTAAGCTTGAACCCAAGCCTGATTTAGTATATATAGATATTATATATATTTTTATATAGGTATATATATTATTATATATATTGGATATATATTTTAGTATATTATTAGTAGTTATATAATATGGTTTTATATATTATGGTGAATATAAATAAAAAATTTAGGGTAGTAATAAAGAAAATAATTGTTGTGTGTTTCTTGATAGTGTAGTAATGATGATAGGGTGATATGTGTAGTGTAGTTGTGTGTGTTGTGTGTGTGTGTGTTGTTTTGTTGTTTGTGTTAATGTTAATCAAAATACCTATTAACCAGTGCTTTAAATGTATTCAAATTTTTTATGACTTTTTATAGGTACGTTGGAGAAATAAGAAACTGAACTTTAGATGTCTGGGGAATGATCGAAGGGGGTGTGGTTGGTGCCAATACGAAGTTAGGCATATAATGTCCTTACCTAATCTTTTCTACTCTTTATTGACATTATGAATTAAAAACGATCGTCCGAAAAATATTTAAGGATTAATTATGAGAGTGAAAATGCACCTTTGTAAAACCAAATTGGCTTTCAAAAATTATAATATATTTAAATAACAGTCTTGTCCTCTAATCTCTATTTCAGAAATATATATTAAGTATTAATAATATTATAATTATATACATATAATTATGATTGGTATAAAAAATATACTAAAATCTTTAAAATATAATATACAGCTATCTAACTCTATATCGATATATATAATATATATCTTATATATAATATATTATTATTGATCCATTAACGTATGGAGTTAGTTACTCACATATCTTACTATATCTCACTTTTGAGTATAAGTATCTGATAACTTACATATATACAATGAGATATATATAACTACTATATATATCATTATATTATAATATTTATATATAGCTATATACCGGTATATTATATATATATATAATACCTATGTATATATACTAATATATATATAATATATTAGAAACGAAGAATCAGTTAGATAAACAAATAATTATAATATATATGATAACAAACATTTAATCTAATTTTCCTATTGTAAAATATATGTATAAGTAATTATTTTTTTAAATATTAGATAAAAATCGTCGACTTTATACATATGTGTAATATATATTTAAATATAGGTATATAAGTATATATAGTGACATAAAATAAAATTTTTAATATTTAAAAATATAAATTCTTAAAGACGTTTCTATAAAATTTTATCGCCTCAAATCTATGTTATCCTTAATATCTTATTTATATATAATATAAAGTTATATTTAAATAAAGTATAGAGGTATATATATATATTATTATAAAATTATACATATATCTAATATATTAATATTATTAGTAGATATAAATATATATAATTTATAACTTGTTGTATATTATTGTATATTGTATATATTGATGATTCTAGCTATAATATATATATATTATATTATACATATATACCCTATATATATTATAATATCTCATATTATACGTATTAGTATATGCTATATATACCTACTACTATTATTTTAACGTATAGTATATACGTACGATTTTATTCATTATTTATTATTAATTAACCGAGATATCGCTATATACATAAACAATATTTATTGAGCCAATATATTTTATTAAACTTATAATAATTAATATTATATTATATATGATATATATACTATTTTATATATGTCTCTATATAGTAGTATATATTATGCTTATGCTAGTTAATGATATTGGTTATATCTAAAGCCATAGCTAGGTCAAGTGAAATAATATAAATATTATATACTATAAGGATATATATATATACTATTCCTTCCAAGAAAGTTATATATTTATTATAAGTATAAATAATTATTATATCTAAGCAGTGAATATACATAATAAGACTATATATTAGTTCATGAGTATATATATAGTCATATATATATATATATGTATAACGCTGATTTTTTATACTCTATTTATATATATATATATTATATATATTATCATATATATATTATATATATATATAATATATATATATATATAGTAATATATACTATATATATATTACAAAGTATTACTAGTAAGCAAGTGCATCGTGAACTCCGAGAAGACGATGGGGACGGCATTTCACGCAACTATATACCTAAATATGAGTAATATACTCATATAAATAATTATATAATTATATATACTGGGCGGGTATTATATATTATATACTATGATAACGGCAATAGTATATATATTATATACTATATTATAAGTAGTATCAATATTTTATATACTATTTATATATTTAGATTACCTTGTGAAAAGCTCTTTATCCCTATTAATAGTTCATCAGCCTTCGTGTTGTTGGCATCGCTTGTCAGGTAAGATTACGAGGAGATTTTTATCAACTCATTTCATTTATGTGTCCGATAGAATTAACCGGTGGATAAGTGTTTTCAAAATTGTGTACCTTAGTTGAAATCAATGTTTTTATGCTTGTTACATAATTCATTCGCGGAGGTATTTAGATTAATAATTATATAAATGGATTTTGAATTAAATTAGTGATTTTTAAATCTCTCACTCTACAATGACAATTTCCTTCTTGACTGTAACCACCATTATTATTAAAGACTTTATAATATAATTTTAACATACAGCTTGTCAATCTCGACATATCAATTATTAAATTTCATAAAGCTTAAAATTTAACAAATGAGAATACCGGGACTGAAAATAAATATACATATTTCAAATCCTTGAAACAAAAAAATTACTAACATAGGTATACGAGTTATCTCAAACTTAGCTTCATGATATTTACGAACATTTTTTCATTCATTATCCAAAGTAAATTCATCTGATAAAAATATAAAAATCAAACATAAAACTCAATTATATGAAAACATACATTCGTTAAACCAGAGCTAGTTGATTTCGCTTTTATTGACAAGAAAAATAATAACAGCACTAAGGATAACTCGTACCCATGCGCACGAGCTCCAACGCTACATATAATTTAAGACCGGAGGAAAGTTTCTGCCTCTTAACCATCTTATAGTTCTACCATACCCGTCCGTCGGCAATTACACCTTGGTTTAAGAGTCAAATACTACTCTCCTCTCCTTTTAATCCTGCACTGTGCGTGATCCATAAAACCTTTCAAAACAAGTTAATTCATCGGTAAGTTTCATAAATTGCAGCATAATCAACAAAACCACGGTATGCATTCTTTAATTGTTTATTGACAACACAGTTTCATCATGAGGAGGATGGCTAATCTACCTTGCAATTTAGAGTTAAACCTAGACTGATTGAACAGGGTGATCCAAAATACAGCCTCCTAATCACACTTGAAATCTTTACGTGCTCGAACCTACGTTGCCCCCGTATGAGTCCCCAATCTGGGACTTTTTCCTTCGCTTCTTACAACCCTTGGCAATCCGGTCTCCAATATACGTAAATTTTAAGTATAGACTTCTCTCTGCGTCTTCTCTGCTCTCTCGTCTCTCGTCCTCATCCTCTCTCTCGTGACTCTCTCTCTCACTCTCTCTCTCTCCCGTCCTCTCTCCTCGCTCTGCTCCTCTCTCATATATATATATTATTATATATATATATATATATATATATGATATATATATATATATATATAATATATATATCATATATATATATATATAATATATATATATATATATAGTATAATATCATATATATATATATATATTATATATATATATATATACTATATATATATATATGTAAATCACAGAATATATTAATATATATATATATATATTAATTATATATATATATATATATAGTATATATTATATATTATAATATATATATATAATATATATATATATATAATCATATATAATTATTATTTAATAAGTTTTTTTTTATTTAATTTTTTAAAAAAAAATATTTTTCTTTATTTTCTTTCACATATTTTTATTGCAAAGGGTTGATAAATTGGGAGTTATTTATACGTGTTCGAAGAGGAGGCTTTGTGTGAAAAATCCTCAACAATAGACAAAAATAAGAATAAGGTTTCTTTTTACGTTGCCATGCAACCAGTGTTTTGAAAAAGCATTATAATTATGCTTTCATGGAGGCACAAATGAAAATTCCTCCAGTCAATGATCCCTTACTGAAAAATAATGTTTTCGCAGAGAAGCTAAATGATCTTAAATGTAAAATTAGCGTCTTGTATAACATTTTTTAAAAACATTATTTTAATAGTAATAAATAGTAATTTGAATTAATTTTTATTAGGAATTATTGCTTTTATTATTTTTTTTTTTTAGAGGAGGCCGGCCTCCTGCCTCCTGTGCTTCCCCGTAAAACCGCGCCTGATATATATATATATAATATATATAATATATATTATATATGATATATATATTATATTATATTATAGAATAATTATAGTATATATTATATCGATATATATATATATAATATTAATATTATATATATATATATATATATATGGTTAAATATTTTATATATTAATCGCAATTAGAAGATCTGTAAATAAAGAAAGAACATATAATGGGAAGATAAAGAAATTACTTTGCCTTCTCTGGGATTTAGAACCACAACCTGCCTGTTGCGATGAAGGACATATTAACCCGAGCTATAAAAAAACTGAGCCTTGAATCCAGTGCTGGTCGGACCATTCCAGCCCAAAACGTGTCTTGCGCACATTAGGTTGTTAGTCAACTGAGGACACCGCGGGATTTGCAGCTGGTAAATTAAAATACCTTCCTTCTGTTCGGTGCCCTCAGGGTTAACTTATCAATCTTTTATAACTTTGGCCGTGAATTTAGCGTCCAAGTTTTCATGAAGATATTAATCTTATGAGGTAGGCGGCAGATCGTTATAGTTGGAAGCTGGCTGGGCACAAGGAGGTTGGGGTGGTTCTATCGAGTCATGGTAGTGTGAATAGTATTCAAGATCAGTAAGCCTTCGTGAGGGAGTTGTGTACGCTCGCCGTAAATATTTAAGATATCCCAATCACAAGTTTTAAGATCGATAGTACAAAAAAGCAAACAAAAACGTGTCGCAATATTTTATCGATGAGGACAACGGCGGGTTCAGTTCCAATAAATACTTTCTGTTGTCTAGGGGTTAAACTTATCAAATCCTTTATAACTTGCTGAATATTAGGACCAAGCTTCAATGAGAATTATCTAAAGGTTCTGGAAGCTGAGCAG
This sequence comes from Trachelipus rathkii, assembly GCA_015478945.1. NCBI lineage: Eukaryota > Metazoa > Arthropoda > Malacostraca > Isopoda > Trachelipodidae > Trachelipus > Trachelipus rathkii. The sequence continues at coordinate 14,897 of JABUQX010118097.1, forward strand.
GTTTGCAAATTAATCAAGATATAAGCTGGAGTTTAACTCGTAAATAATATTTAAAGATACCTCAATCACAAGTTTTAAGATTGATAGTACAAAAAGCCAAAAGGTCATTATAATAATATAGCTCAGTTTTGTATAACTCGGGTATATTGTCCTCCATTCGCACAGGCGGTGTTTCATCTTCAGAGAAAGTAATTTCTTTAAATCTTCCCATTATATGTTCTTTTATATGATATATATATATATATATATATATATATATATATTATATTATATATTATATATATATATATATATATATATATTATATGATATATATAATATATTATATATATATTATTATATATATATTATAATTATAATTATATATATATGTATATATAAACGGTAGAGCGAGACGGGAGTCACAGGGCCACGGTCGCGGTTTCGTAATCCGTTACAGGTAGGTTCGTTGGAGGAAGCACTGCAGGGTCAGTGAGAAATACCGCGTAGAGCAAAGTTTTCCCCCCTGCTGAATAGGGCCTAGTGCCCGTCGGAGGTGTGAACGTATTCTTTAATTAAAAAAAAGAAAAAAAAAAAACTTAACAAAAAAAAAAAAAAAAAAATATAATATATTATATATATATATATAGTATATATATATATATATAATTATAATATATATATATAGTATATAATATAGAATATATATAATTAATATATATAGTATATAGTTATATATATATTATATATTATAATAGTATATATACTATAGTGATGTAGGTAGATATAGTAGCAGCATAGTGATATGTCAGGCTAGATCACACAGCTTCAAATAATAGCTGAACCAGGAATAGTCCGTGATTATGTGAGGCCGAGTATTTAACACTAGTCATTCAGTAATGTGTCACATTGGCTGTGAGAGAACCTTTGTTATATTATATAATATTGTATAAGGTATGATTGCATAGGGCACGTGTCAACGGCCGTTAATTATATTATCGCGAGTAAGTAGATTATTAATCAGTTACATCTATGATAGAGTGTGCTTGTGGTGAGCTATAGTTTATACTATTGAGCGCATGAATGAGAATATAGTATATTATCTATTATATATACAACTTAAATAAACAGATGAATAAATAGATCATTATATATATATATTATATATTATATCAAAGGCATGCGGTCTAATGGAAAGCCAATGCTTCCCTATAAAAAAGATAATTTCAGAAGTTGAAGAATTAATCAATCTTAGAACAATTACAGTTAAGATTATTACAATTTAAATCATGTGTCTATTTTTAAGATCAAATTTGTTATTTGAATTTTGGCTAATATAGTAAATATAGTACTGGACAAGATGTATTGATTATAAGTTCCGGGTATGGTCAGTTGCGATTTTCGGTGAGGGAGAGAGAGAGAGAGAAGAGAGAGAGGAGAAGAGAAGTGCAAAAGGAGAGAAGAGGAGGAGAGAGAGGAGGAAGAGGTAGGCGAGAGAGAGAGGAGGATGAAGAGAGGAGAGAGAGAGCATGTAATCTGAAACTGCATATCAAAAATAGTAAATCACACAATAGGATGCTTACTTAAGTAATAAAAGCATCCTTTTCCAGCTTAAATTCTTATTATTTTTAAAGGCAAGTGTATTTTTGGCTCAGGCTGAGCCCCATTTTTTCAATTTTTACCCCCCTAAATATGGATATAAAATTCCGGCTAAATTTTCAGCCGATTTTTGGACTTATCTAAAGATACAAACTGTAGCTTTTTTTTTTTTTGCCCAGTCGATTTAAACGTTGTTTTTCCGGTGTTTTTCTGTTGATCTTAGTAGTCATTTTTTCAGAAATTTCAATTTTTCAAAACCCATGTTTTGACATTCTTATTTGTATCAATATCAGAATTTTTTTCCGAAATGACCTCAAAAATTGAAATATGTATAGATAGGTCTATTACCTACAAATATAGGGAGGAATTTTCGATTTTTTTGAGTTTTGGTGGCTGTGCAATTTCCAATTTCCAAAAACCCACTTTTTTTTTGGTCAGATTTTGAAATGAAAATTCGGATAAATTTTTTTCTCCTTCTGGCGAAGTGGATGAAATTTTCAAGGGATATGAAGTCGGGGGAGTGCACATTTTTTACTTTTAAGATATTTTTTTTGAATAGTGCATTAGGGTTGGTTTTGTTCTTGGATACAAACTTTTCTAAAAAAAAAAATCTTTGAAAATTTTTTTGAGGAATATTTATCTATTTACAGTACTACATTTGTAGGGCAGGCAATTTGTTAAATGAGGACGAAAAGACTTGAGGAGTATGCATCTCGGGACTACAGACTTATACAAGCCTGAAAATTTGATGTTAGATCCGGAGCAAAGAAGTAAAAAACATCGGCAATGAGATCTGTTTTCAATTTATAAGATGAAGAAGACGGGATTGAACTTCAAAAGCTGAAACTATGACTTGTTTATCCATTTTGCACCAGGACGACATTGCCGTCATTGAACGCTACGACAAAAGCTCGACTTTGAGCTAAGTGGAATGGAAAGAAATTGAAGGGTAAGTTCAAGAATGTGATCGATTTTCTAAGCAACTTTTGGAAGCTCAGGAAAAATAAAGGAAAACACCTATTGATTCATGAGCTAAGGATTAAACATAAAATATTTGGAAAGTAAGTACAAATTTGAAGATTTAAAGTATTAGTATTTAATGTATCAAAGTATTAAGTTTTTAAGGGAGGTGGAATCCAAGCAATTGACAGTTTCAGAGGAACCTCAAAAGATAGTAAGCGGGGAAGTAACCCTAATAAGAATCAAAGAAGGCCAACCATATCAAATTCTTCCCTTTTGGAAAAAATCCCCATTTAAATATGATAGGCATATATTGAAGGTCGTTTTAAGAGTTAAAGTTGTAGAACAGTTGGTGGTAATGTAGTAATGTGTAAATAACATAATGAGCTTTTTCGATTAAATAATTTATAAAAATATATACGTTAATGAGGTTAAGACCAAATAGTATTTATTGAGAGTATTTCATTTTTATATATAAATTATATTATATTTGTATTCTTTAGTATTTAGTTATTTTGTATTCATATATTTTTATATTTCTGTTTAAATATTTTTTAGAACCTGTTCGTATAACTGAGGCATCAAAAATTAATCGTCAAATAAAAGACGGCGATGATTTGCGTAGTAAGTTTAACTTCCTAATTGGTGGGAAAATCCAATCACTTATATAGTAATATATATATATATTATATATATATATATATAATATATATATTATATATATACTATATAATACTTTATATTAAGTATATATATATATTATATGATATTTATATATATATTAATATATTGGTAATATATATATATATATATATATTAATATATAATATATATATATATTATTATATATATATAATATATATAATAGTATATATATATAATATATATAGTAATATATATATAGTATAATATATATATTATATATTGGTAATATATATATTGAGTATAAGTTTATAAAATTACTATATTATATTAATATATATATAATATATATATATGTTATATATATATATTACAGCAAAATGGTTGTATCATATAATATTTATATTATATATATATAGTAATATAGTATAATATTAGTTTATATATAAGTATATATATTATACTATATATAATAATATATAGATATAAATAGCTATATATATTATATATAAAAATATATAATACTAGTGATATATATATATATGAATATATATATATATATAATTATATAGTATTATATATATATATATTGTCATAGGATCAGCTGACTGTTCGATTTCCTTAACTGGTGGTGGAGTGTACAAACGTGCAACATAACAAAATAGCTAAGTAGAAGACTATGATTCTGGAGTTGAAGAAGAAAGGCTTCCCCACCTTCGACTCATACCTTTTAGTGCGAGACCGTCAAGTCTAAAATCCGCCTCTGAAAAATCAAAACATTTTGACAGTCATCCACTGCAGTATTTTATCAATGTCTGGGTTGATCCCTTGGATCACACCCACAACCATTCACCCTCACGAAACCACACCATTTGACCTCAACTAGAAGCACTCTTTGCTTTGCCTTTGTAAATTCCCAATTCCTCTTCCTTTTAACACTCGGATCTGTGAGATCCTAACCCCAGGGTGAGCAGCGCGAATCTGCTAATCGCACGGTCTTTGGTTTTCTTTCACTAGCAAGCCAGTCAGGGACTCCGTCGTCCCGGAATCGGCCGATTCTCAACACAATTTGATCTATTCCCCCTGCTTAATCAACCATCTATTAACCAAAGTGACCAAGTGACCTAACCATCTTAATACACTCTCACATCTTCTCTCATGAACTTTCTTCACATCAACTTTACTCTCCAACATCACACAATCGTGTTACCCTAACAACGGAGCTTTTATTCAATAAATATTTATCCTTCTTTCCCTCACCACTAAGACGCCCCTAAGGTAATCCATCTGAATAGATTGCCCATTAGATTTATACCTCTTATTCCACATCAAAGTTTTGCTACTTTACATTACCAGCGGTAGCAACATTCTTTTTGCAGAATCCTAGCGCACTCAAGAATTAGTCCCCTTGCCATGTTTAGTCAAAAATTTGATATCGATGACGGCTCCAGTCACCTTTCTGCGTACATCACACAACTTTCCCTGCTTAACACTTACGATCGGAGTTGGCCTTTCCCTTTTTGATTCACCACACATCTAATTATTTCTAATAATGATTTCGAAATCAGATTACTTGTTCTTTCCCGAACTACCCATCAAACCTGGATGTTCGCTACCATGCAGAACTATTTTCATCCATTTCGGGCGATGTCTCTAGATCTTACATACCACCATACACTTTCTGTCGTGCTTTTATCGTACTAACAGGATTGTAATTTTCAAACCTTTATCAGAAGTTTTTTGTTACACAGTAGGCACCCTGCCAAAGTTTGTACCCAATCTTTTCTAAAACGCTTTTCTTCAAGACTTTGCACCCACACAAAACCAGAGCATATGCGTGCAATAAGCAGGACACCATTCATTTTCTTAAATTAAACATCAGTCTAACACCTTTCCCTGCCAACCATATCTTAAATTCTTTAATCACCCCATACAATTATACAAAATTAAAGTATCAACTGTGAATAATACGATCCTTGTCTGATTCCAATGATTAAAACTTAAAACGCATTCATTAATCCGTTTCGGATTTATTCTTGACAGATACTCTTTCAACTATCAACTTTTGCATCGCTTTATGGTGAGAATTCCATTCAGGCAGCCTACGACATATAACCTATATATCGATTGGAGACAATGATCCTGCTTACAAGAGCTTCCATATTAATCGCTGTCGTAGACCTGTTGCAAATCCATGAACCTAAAAAATAGCAATTTGTTCCTCTTCTCTCTCATTTTCTCACTAATTTCCTTCTATGTAAAAATTTTAATTTTACTTCAATATATATATATATAATATGTATATAAATATATATAATATATATTACTATATTATAATAATATATAGTATATCTTATATGATATATACTATACTATAATATATATATATATAGTATATAGTATATATATATGTATATTATATGATATTCTTTTTCCTGCTTCGGGAATTTCTTATCTGAGACGGAAACTTTAATTTTTTTTCATTGGTTTAAGAATTAAAAGACTTGTTTTATGGGAATTTTTTAATTCATTTAGTATTTATGGTGAAGCAGGTTGGGACGCATAGACAATATAATATAACTTCGTTTGGGCAAATCAAAAGCTTTAATTTGTTCCTTAAAAATAAAAATTATATATACAATCTTTTTTGTAGTTCATATCTGGGGAATATTGGTCCAAAACGTGGTGGTATATTATTTACAAAACATTTAATACTATACTAATTATATATATATAAGTTATGATATATAGTATATAATAATATATATACTAATATAGTATATATAGTAACTGTATATATATTATAGGCTTATATTATTATATAATATAGTATATATATTATATATATATATATTATATATAATATATAATGGTAAAGAGGGGGTAACGGCCCCTTTCTATAATACGATCAATTGTACCAGCTGGTGTTTTATGCGAATCGTTTATGTACTATGCTGGCTGAAAGGGTGTTCATTGGTGTAAATCTTGATAAGTCGCATGTAAACGTATGTTGTTGTCCATGAATATTTTTGGAAAAGCAAGCACATCTTAAGGTAGGGCGCACTAGAGCGGACGTTCTTGTAAGTTCTAACTGGTCGTATTTGTAAATGTCTCGAAGAGATACGAAAAGGAGAAAGTGATTCTTTCGGAACAGGGAAGTTGACGTACGAATAATGAAACATGGTGTGGGGGGTTATTTTTGGCCCAAAGAATATACCTTTCATACAGGAAGTGAAAGGTGTAAACGAGAGATTCATCATAAGTACCTTCAAAATTAAGAGGAAAAATACCATTTATATCAGGTATATGCTCCACAACAGTTCATTCAGAGGACGGGAAGGAGAGGTTCATGTATTTGGTGGAGGAGATTGCGGAGAGCTGAGACGAGGACAATGTGCTGCATCTACTGATGGGTGATTTTAATGCTTGAGTGGAAAAGAGAAACTAGATGGAGAGGATATTGGGTCCACACGGAGAAAACGAGAGAAATCCAGAGGGAGAGAGAGGCTCATAGATTTATGTATGAGAAGGAATTTAAAAATTATGAATGGATATTTCAAACATATAGAATTTCATAATTTCATGTGATATAGGTGGAACCAAAACACCGAAAGTTTTGACCAAAAATCCATTATCGACTGTTTCATAGTGTCGGATTACAGGACGGTGGAAAATGTTAAAGTTCTTCCTGGAGTCAGTTTTGAATCCGATCATAGACTGGTGGTTGCTGAAGTGAGAGTACAGGAAACAAAGTGGTAGGTTGGAGGAAAAAGGAAAGTAATTAAAGTTGAGACCATGAAAGATCATAGGAAGAGGGAGGGATATGTGAAAAAAATAAAGAAAAAGTTGAAGAATGTGGGAGAAAAGAACATGAATCTGCAGGAAATTATTAGTGAATCAGTGGAAGAAACGTTGGGAGTAAGGTTCAGTGGAGGAATGAGGAAGAAACACTCTATGTGGTGGAATGAGGAATTGAAGTGGGCAGTGGGTGAAAAGAACAAGAAAATGATAAGGTGGCTGAGAGCAAGAACAGAACAGAGAAGAGCTGAATACGTGATAGCAAGAAGCAGAGCAGACATAGTGAAACGGGAGGTTAAAAAAGCTGGTGTCGGAAATGATGCCATAAGAATTGGGAGTGAATGCAGAGGGAGAAGAGAAGAAGATTTACAGACTATCAAAAACGTATAAAAATTAAAGAAGCTTTATAGTATCAAAAATAAGGAAAGAGAGGTACTTACAGCACAGGAAGAGGTAAATAAGAGATGGACTGAATATTTTGGAAAACTCCTAAATGTAGAAGAAGGGAGAGATCGGGAATAGGACCAATAAATGGGAGAGGAGACAGAGGAGGAGAGAGGAGAGAGAAGAGTAAGCGCCGGGCGAATCTTCATACGAAATCACAATTGCGAATACAGAAAGGTCTTGGTCGGAGTGTGTGGTGAGCTGCGAGGCTTGCGGAATGTGCTCAATCTGTATGTAAATGATATGGCATTGTAGTAATGTTGTAGGTTGTGAGGGTGGTGGAGGTGGATTTCTGTGTACGAGTTTCCGCGCAAGACATTCGTTGCGTGTATTATAGAGCAGGTGATGAGTCCGAATTGTGTGTGGGCTTGATGGTTGTCGTGGTGGTTATGTCAGGAGAAGGTATTGTATAGTGTCGTCTGGTATATGCGAGGGTAGTGGGATGTTTAGTTTAGGTATTGATTAGCGGTTAAGTCGAGGCTTGAAGTTAGAGAAAGTTGGTGATAGTGTCAGTAAAGTCAGCAGATAGATTGGACATTACTGGTGAGAATTGTCACAGACAGTGGAAGCCTGGATTGGGTATTGACTGGGATTTGGACGTGAGTTGAACTACAAGAGTTTGTTGAGGGTATAGCTCCGAAAGATTATGGAGGAGACAAGTAATAATACCCTTATATAAGGGTAATAGAGATAAAGGAGCAACTGTCATGCCACGCTATTAGGTGAATTTAGTTTATTGGATGCTTGATCGGGCAAGAACATTTGCTGGTATATAGTTGGTTGAAAGAGTGAGTCTACGTGACTGAGGGACTGATTAACGAAGAACAGGTGCATTTAAAGAAGTCGGTGTTGAAGTGAGCTGATCAAATTTTTTTCCCATTAAAACAGATGAGGTCGAGTAAAAACGAACGACCGAGATAGATAAGACAGAAATCCTGTATATGGCAAGGTTTCTTCGTGGATTGCAACAGGCATTGGATAGGAAGACTTCTGTAGGCAGATGAAATTAGTAATATGATTGATGTTGGTGGCATTCCTTCTGCAATGAAACGACAGAAGTTGCATGTCGATAATGGAGCAGTCGTTTAATGAATAAAGTGGGAGTGGATAAGTGAACTGAACTTTACTATCTATTGAATCATTGAAGTGAGGAATCTTAAATCGATATTTTGATCTATGTCTCCAGGTGCTAATTAATTTGTGTTTGGACTCGGGACGTGATGATCAGTCATTCAGAGGCAAGTGGGCGATAGGGGAAGGTGTTTAGACTGATGGAGAATCAAAAAGAGGTGGCAGGGTACCGCTTCGCTATTGGTATGCGCTGAATTGGATTTGTGTGGTGGCTAATCTGGAAGATAGTGCAGACAGTATTTAGGACTATATGCTATGCTGACTGTGTAGATGGAGGAGTTCAGTCTGGCGGCCGTTGCGTGGGATTTATGCAGGGGTGTCGTTGTGAAAGAAGGGGGTTAGTGAATTCCAGCATCGGCTAGCCAGTAGATGGGTAAGAGTAGCAGGTGGAAAAGATGCAGCTTGGGCGGGTGTGGAGGAGAGTCCAGCCGCAGTCGTGGGTGATAATCGTCCTGTGTGGAATCTGTGAGCGCAATGTCGGAGCACAAGTATCTTGACTTTAAAATTATTTAGGTCTTCAGGATATGGCTCGAGAAACGGATGATGCAGAGTTGTGCGTACGGTCAGGGGACGTTTGTGAAGTGGATGAGAACAGATGGGGGCATTGTGTTTGTCAGTTCAAATCCTTGCATGATATCTAGTAAATAGGGCTAAGGTGCCGCTATGTAGTTGTTCTGCAATTAGAGGTCATCGTGTTTAGCGGGGGTGTTGAAGTGCGAATATACTAATGGAAGACCTGATGTGGTGTGGTGGGACTAAGAGGGCTATAAGTACTTTCAGAGGTGCATCGAGTCCTTGTTCCAGATGGAAATGCTTATGGGCGTGTTAGATTTCAGAAGAATTGATAAATTAAAGTATGAACCTATTAGGCAGTTGTGTGGTATGAAGAAAGCCATCGATAAGAAGAAAAACGAGAGTGTGTTAAGATGTTTTGATCATATGGAATGGATGGATGATAGTCTTCTTCTTTAAGTGGTGAGTGTGCTTGAAATCTAAAGACTGGGAGACCGAAGAGAAAGTGGACTGAGTTAACAAAGGAGTGTCTGAAGGAAAGGGATGCAAGTTTGGGAAGAGGCTAGAGAGAAAGGTGGCCATAATAGAAGTCAATAGCTGGCTTTTTGTGAGTGGGATATGGTTGTGGGACTGTCCCAGGGGTTAAATCCTCATTGACGGGATATCACAGTGGGGGTTGGTCGAGAAGTTGTGAAAGCCCCAGGGTAAACTTTATTGGCTGGCACTTAAGGGTATGAGGAGAAGGTATTGTAGGACTATCCTATCGAATTACGTCATGCTCTTCTATTACCGTGCACGTTTCGCACTCTACTCCATCAATGGGAAGTGAAGAGAGTATAAAGAAAGAAGGGAATTATTATATATATACTAGTATAATACTATTACCACTAGTTACGATACCATATATTATGATATATATATAGTAAATATATATATATATATATATATATATATATAATATATATATATTATACTGGAATAATATTATCTGAGTAGGTAGTATATACATACTATTAAATTATTTGTTGAGATATATTTGTATTGCCAATTCATTAATGTCCAATACTAAAATAAAAAACAGGCTACAATAAATACTAATTATTGTTAAATAAACTTGAAGTTAAGAAAGGAAACTGCAGCTCCTCCGCGTTAGAGAATCCTTCCAAAACAATGCAGGCTCAGACCGAGGAGTTATTTATTTTCCAATATAAAACTTCATAAAAGGGGAGAGCAGAGAGGAAGAGAGAGTGGAGAGGGAGAACAATTAAGGAGAGAAGAGACAGAGGATGCAGAGATGAGAGAGAGAGAGAGAGAAGAGAGACGTCCGATTATTTTGTGTGTGTAGGATGTTTTGTGTGTTCTGGAGAACGAGAAAGAGAGAGAGAGAGAAGGCAGAGAGTATCAGAAGAGGTAGAGACGAGAGTAGAGAGAGAGAGAGAAGAGAGACGAGGAGAGATGAGAGAGAGAGGAGAGGACGAGAGAGGACAGAGGAAACTTGCCACGATTAAACAGATGTCAATCCCGTAAGACAAGCGGAAACAGTAGCTGCCGCTTCAATTTTATTATAGAAAATACCATGCTTTTACCACTGAATAAACTTAAAAAGAGTATATACGTATATCCCTCCATCTCGGGTAAAATATTTCAGAATCAATTTCCCTTAACGGATCATTTTAGAAGATATGAAAAGTCTGTAATCTAGATTGCGGTTCGGGGGAATGAAAAAATGACAGACATGCTTCTCGCACGTTTCAATATCCAAGAGACTCGCCTTTTTTAATTTTTCGTGTTTTTTCTCTCACTTACAAAGTCCGCCACGCACTTCTCAGTGTTTCTCCTTGTTTATCCTAAAGCATGTCGCAACTTCTTTCTATATATTGTTTCTCCCTACCAAGTCGTAGTACGCTTTTTTTTCTCGTTAATAACACCTGTTAGAACTGTCGCATTCTTCCTACACTGTTTTCTTTCTCATCTTTGTAGTGTATATAATGGCGGACAGTAAATTTTGGGGAGAAGGGCAGGATTTCATTAAGTCTACTCCCTATTTGTTACTCTAATTACATGAGGGAAGGCTATTATTTTATAGTTACTAAAGAGTTTGTTTATTACTTATCATTCGCCTTTTTGTTTTTTTTTTTAATTATAAATCTACACAAGACAGGGAATGAATGAAATAGTAACTTTAATTAATTGAAATAGATAAATAATAATAATAGAATAATAATAATAATATCAATAATTATCAATAAATAATAATAATATAATGAATATAATAATAATAATAATATAATACAATAATAGCAATAACATAAAGAGAAAACTACACAATAACAATAACAATAAACAATAAAATAACAATTAACAACTAACAATAACAATAACAACTAAACAATATAATAATATAAACTATAATAATAATGAATAATAATAACAATAAATCAATAATAATAATATAAATAAATCATAATTAATAATTAATAATAATAATAATAATAATAATAATATAATTAATAATAATGAATAATATAATAATAATAATAATAATAATAATTAATAATAAAATAATAAATAATAATAATGCACCAAACAAGAAGAAGAAGAAGAAGAAGAAGAGAAGAAACAGAAGAAGAAAGAAGAAGAAGAAAGAAGAAGAAGAAGAAGCAGAAGAAGAAGAAGAAGAAGAAGAAGAAGAAAGAAGCAAGAAGAAGAAGAGAATGATACAAGCAAGAAGAGAAGAAGAAGAAGAAGAAGAAGAAAAAGAGAGGAAGAAGAAAGAAGAAGAAGAAAAAAAGAAGAAAAAAGAGAAGAAGAAAAAGAAGAAGAAGAAGAAGAAAGAAGAGAAGAAGAAGCAAAGAGAAGAAAGCAAGAAGAAGAAGAAGAGAAGAAAGAAGAAGAAGAGAAGAAGAAGAAAAGAAGGAGAGAAAAAGAGAGGAAAAAGAAGACCACCGGTAAAATGTTCCTTAGAGAA
>JABUQX010118099.1:5000-7500 GCA_015478945.1 Trachelipus rathkii
ATATATATATATATATATATATATATATATATATATATTTATATATATTTATATATATAGTATTATATTATTATTGATATAAATAATATCCGCTTTACCGTTGGTTTTATTATTATTATTATTATTATTATTATTATTATTATTATTATTATTATTATTATTATTATTATTATTATTATTATTATTATTATTATTATTATTATTATTATTATTATTATTATTATTATTATTATTATTATTTGTTATTATTATTAATAAAGTTTGATTGAAAATGAACTTTAACAATTAAATGTTTTTGAAAGTTTTTAAATTGTGCTTTCGAAATACTTTTCGAAAGGGCTTTCTAATTTATAAAAATAAATTTTTAGAATTAAATTTAAAAAATTAAATTTGAAATTTTAATGAAATTAATAAAATTAATTTTATTTGAAAAAAATGAAATTTAACTTGAAATGAATTCAATAAGATTAATTTAAAGAATGAAATTTAATTTGGAAATGAACTCAAAAATTAAATTTTTAAAGAATGAAATTCAATTTGATTTTAAAAAAATAAAAATTTAAAAAATGAAATTAATAAAATTTGATTTGGAAATTTAATTTAAAATTTCACTCAACAATACTAATAACAATAAAAAATGAAAATTAGTTTGCAATAAAAATTGGTTTATTTTTCTTGCAAAAAGTTTCAGTTAATAATTTCAATAATAATAATAATTATTAATGGATTTTTCTACTTACGAATTTATTTTCGGTTTGTCTTCTTGAAAGTACTTTTCTAAGTAAAAAATGAATTTTAGCAAAATTTTATATATATATATATATATATATATATATATATATATATATATATATATATAGAGGTAAAGATATATATATATATATATTCATCTTCAATTATTTCCATATTATCCATATATGAATGGTATTTGATATATTGTAAATATATATATATATATACATTACATACAGTATATATATATATATATATTATTATTTATATATTATTATATTATTATTATACATATATATATATATATATATATATGTTGTTATATATATATTTATATATTATTATTACAATATATACATATTATTATATTATATATTATTATATATTATTATTATTGCTAGTTGGTTATTAAGAAGAGTTGAGTATAGTTATATTACATATTATTATTATTATGTATATATTGTGATCTGAAGAAAATTATATTACATATATATATATATATTGGTTATTATTGGCTAAGCTGAGCAAGAGTTATTGTTATGTTATATTATTGCTAAGGTTATATATATTATATATATATATATAATATAATATAATATATCCAATATAATATATCTAATATAATATATTCAATATATTTAAATAATATATCCAATATAATATATTCAACATAATATATTTAATATATTTATATACAAATATGTACACATGTATACTCCCAAAATTTTTCTAAGTTAAAGAAATAATATAATTTGGGTCGATTTTTTTTTCTATGTTCACCACAAAAGTAGACTTTAAAATATTTCGTTTTTAGCGCTTTACGTTAAATAATATTAAATTTAAAGTTACTTTAAATTCTGTTTATTTTCTTTTTTAAATGGTTAATTTGTAGCGAAAGAATGAGCTCTGGCTCTGTTCCTCATCTTTTATACTAATTAGGTTGATCAATCTGGGATTCCATAGGATGTGTATCCTGTGGAAAATCTATTGTGACATCTATTGAAATTGGGAATTCAAATTAATAATTTATAAAAGAAATTTGTTTATGAAAAATGATTGAGCAATGGGAATTTTCTAAATAATTACATAAAACGTATTATATTATTGAAGGGTTTTACCAATGGGTTTTACCGTATTTCACAATTGGGTTTTTATATGAAATAATATAATTTTACTTTAATTAATATCCTGTTTATAGAATATTTCCAGATTAAGCAATCATCTTTTCATATATATATATATATATATATATATATATATATAGATCTGATATCTACTTTTCTGCATATATTATTGCTATATATACATATATATATTATATATATATATTATATATTATTATTACATATATATATATATATATTAATACACATATAAATATATGATATATTACATGCTGTTGTTATTATATTATTATTATTATTATTGGTTATTGTTATTATTATTATTGATATATTATATTATTATTACATATATATATATATTATTATTATTGCTATTATTATTATTACTTCATATATATTAGCATATTATTATTATTTCATGCATGCATGTATATATCGTATATATATTATTATTATTATTATTATATCTATTACATATTATATATATTATATATATATATATACTTACATATATATTAAATTATTACACATTATTATTATTATGTTATATATATATATATATATATATATATTAATAGATTATCTACTTTTCTGCGGAGCTTTTTAGTTATAAAGTATTTTTATCACCTTTGGTTTTGTTTCAA
>JABUQX010118099.1:12500-18399 GCA_015478945.1 Trachelipus rathkii
ACCGATTTGCCAACCCCCCCCCCTAGACTCTTCAGTGAGTGAAACTGTCTCTAGCAGTGAAGCAGAGGAATATTTCGGGTTTGGAAAAAATATTGCTACCCAGCCAGGACCTGTTTTGTCAGTAGACATACAAGTTTTAGAATATCTGAGATACAGATTGACACTTGATGAGCCTCAACAGGTACCCATTGATAAGAAAATTATTTATGCAGTACAACACAACGATTCCATCATCTGCGCCTGTTGAGAGACTCTTCTCTTTTGCCCGAGATGACTTTAACACCAAAAAGATCATCCCTCCCTGACAAGATTTTCGAAAGATTGGTCTTGCTCCAGGAGAATAGCAAATTAACTTTTTAAACGCTTTGGTGGTAGTCTGGTAGATTGTTACTATCCTGGTCTAACCAGTACCTTCGATGTGTTTAACCATGTAATGTTTATGTTTATGTAACAGGAATATTATACACTAAACTTTTCATTTTCTATTTTATTTAACCCTTAAGTCTTAACCGCCGAACGTGTCAAATTTTTACCATTGGAGATTTTTCGTTTTGTCATTAGCAAGTACAATATAAATGTTCCCAAATGCCTATGAGTGATGAGACTATGAGGTGGTAGCCAATTAGATTTATTTTATCACAAAAAACAAATAAGACAAAATTAAATCATAAAATTAGTTCATAAAAAATAATGTACTTAAAAATGTACTTACGTTAATTGACAAGTACTTAGTACTTAAGTACATTTGATAAAAGTACTTAGTACTTAGTACGTAAGTACTTTTAAATCATGTAATTAGTACTTTGTACTTTACTTTCAAAGTACTTAATGTCCATCTCTGATTATATATATATATATATATATATATATATATATATATATATATATATATATAATATATATATATAAAAAAAAAATATCATATATATATATATATATATATATATATATATATATATATATATTATATTATATGAAATGGTGGAACACTAGTCATATGTTATGATAAAGGCTTTTATAACTGATAACAGAATAGACTTAGAATAGAATCACTGAAACAGCTCATTGGCAATAAGGAATAGGTGATAGTAAATGTGTGTGGGTTTGATGGTGCAAGAAGGAATAGGTATTTTGGGGATGAGGTCATTGTTAAGGAGGAGGTAATAGATAGAGCGAGAAAGTTGAAGAATGGTAAATCTGCTGATATAGATGAAATTACCGGTGTAATGATCAAGAATGGAGGCGAGATGGTGATTGATTGGATTTGGAAGTTGTGTAACAAAGCGTTTATGGAGGGTATAGTTCCTAGAGATTGGAGAAGAGCAGTAATAGTACCCTTATATAAGGGTAAGGGAGATAAGGGTAACTGTAGGAATTATATTGGAATTAGTTTATTAAGTGTAGTAAGGAAGATATATACTGTTATTTTGGTCGAAAGAATGCGTCGAGTGACTGAAGAATTGATTGTGAAGAACAGAGTATGTTTAGAAGTGGTAGAGAATGTGTGGATCGAATCTTTACATTGAACAAATGATTGAGAAAATGAGGGAAAAGAAGACTATATTGTATTTAGGTTTTTTGGATTTGCAAACAGACGTATGATATGATTAATAGGGAAGTTCTATGGCAGGTGTTATTGATATATGATGCTGTTGGTAAGCTTCTGAATGGAATTAAAAGTATGTATGACGATAAGGAAGCGTGTGTAAGAATAAATGGAGTTGAAAGTGATTGTTTCAATATTAATAGCGGAGTGAGACAGGGATGTGCTATGTCTTCTTGATTATTCAATTTGTATATGGATAGGGTTATGAAAGAATTAGATTTAGGAGTGGCAGGGGATGGTGTTAGAGTGATGGAGAATGGAAGAGAGTGGAGGGTGCCCTACCTATTATATGCGGATGATTTGGTGTTGTGTGGCGAATCTGAGAGAGTTTGAGAGGATTGGTAGATAGATTTGGCATGGTGTGTAAAAGGTGTAAAAGGAAATGTTTGAAGGTAAACGTAGAAAAGAGTAATGTTATGGTTGTGAGTGAGGACAGTCCGGTTGTGAAGTTATGCTAGATGGTAAGCAGCTGGGACAAGTGTCTGAGCTTAAATATTTAGTATATATGTTGGATGAAAAAGGAACCGATGATGTAGAGTGTAGTAGGAAAGTTGAGAATGGCAGGAAAGTGGCTGGTGTTATTAAATCGTTGGTGGATGTAAAGGGACTAAGTCTTGAGTCCGCTACGGTCTTACATGAGGGTATCCTTTTTAATAATAATGATAATAATGTTGAAAATTTAATATACACAAATCGGTAAATTACCTAAGATACAGTAATTAATGTCATAATCAAAAGCTAAAAGTAACGGAGTGACGGAGTGACGGAGTGACGGAGTGACGGAGTGACGGAGTGACGGAGTAACGGCGCTTCGTTACTTTTCCTTTCAAAGAAACGGAAAAACGATAACGGAACTACTTTTTCCGAGTAACGGAGTAACGATAACGGAACTACTTTTTTGAGACTCTCCTCTCCTCTCTTCTCTCTCTTCTCTTCTCTATATTTATATATATATATATATATATATAAATATATATATATATATATATTATATATATATATATATATATATATATATATATTTTATTATATATATATATATGGTATATTCTTATAGATATATATATATATGTATATATATATAAACAATATATATATATATGTATATATATATATATATATATATACACATATATATATTATATTATATATATATTATATATATATATATATATATATGTTATATACATATATATATATATATATATATATATATAGAAAGATATATATTATTATTATTATTATTATTACATATTATATTATATTGAAAGAAGAGGTATAGCATATATATTGTTATTATACCTTTATATCAACATTTTATGTTTACTAATATTATTAATATATATAAAGAAGAAGTTATATATTGTTATATACATATATTATTATTATTACATTATACATATAAATATATTATATTTCCATATTATTATTATGATTACAAATATAAACGCATATATTATTATTAAAGAATATATTACATATATATTAATAAAATATATATTATATATATATATATATATATATATATATATATCAGTGGTGACTTTAGCTGATTAATGTTACTTGGGATCGGCACAAATATATGAGATAAAAGAGCATGGAACTGAGATGAACAAAACTAGAGTTCGGTACCATAGAGGCAGGTGCAATGAAATAAAAAATGTAGTACAAAGGATCTAAAACGGAAAATTACTTATTTTATTTATTCATGAACTCTAAGGCCCATATATATGAACGTCACTTTCACTGGCTCTTACTTTTATGCTAAAGCGACTTTGGATAAGTGTCTCTTTCATACCTAAGCTCCTTTCGAAAAAGTTGATATATTTTATAGACCAATTTTGTCTTTATTTAGGGACACCTTATATACAATTATTATTATTATATGCTTAATGCAGTAATGAAGGTGGATGGTTTTGAAGTATCAAGTTCTGTAATTTGTTTTTCTTGAACTATCTCAGAAGTATTTTTGAGTTTCCTCACATTTCAGGCCGAAGGTAAATTTAACCTAATCCTTGAGAAAAAAAGAACTGATAATTTTATTGTTCTAGGGTCTAGGAACGTTTCTATGAAAAACAAGTCGCTGCTCTCTATGAAATCAAACCTCTTGTTCTTTTTTGTTTTTGTTTTATTACAGTCAACCACCACTCACGGGCCGAGCCCTTTTCAATGAGGGTGCAGAAGATAAAACAAGAAAACCCACCCAATCCTTAGCTTAACGCAAATCTCTCAGATGAGCGCAGACGTGGGCTTTAAAGAGGAGAAGATTAAATACAGTTGGAAAAACAGAAGGTGGCAAGGAGTTCCACAAAACAGAAGTAGCTGGAAAGAAAGAGGCACCACGACGAACAAGTCTGGGGTTTTCAATACTCACGCAACATTCATGCTAGAGCAAGGCACCTCTTGTGAGGGCGATGCAAGGGTGGTGGAATGCCAGAGGTCAGCTCCCCCGAGCATTTGCCGCCGTAGTACCTATAGAAAAGAAATAGTGCGCCAACGTCACGTCGCAGAGATAGGGGGTTAAGAGAGTTTGAAAGAAGGGGACAGTTTATTAGTTTCTTAGCTTTAGACTCAACCCTACCCAATAGAAGGGTGGAGCCGGAGCCCCCCAGATGTGAGAACAGTTTCTCCATACAAGGGCGAATAAGGCCCTTATATAACTGGAGTAACCGTTCAGATGAAAAAAATTCCCGCAACCTGAACAGAACTCCCAGCTTCTTTGAGGCTACCTTAGCAACCATTGTAATATGAGGTTTCCAAGACAATTTGTTGTTTATGTTGAGACCAAGAATGTTTATGTTATTCACAGGTGAGACGTTAGAGCCGTCGAAGAAAATAGGAAAGTTGGGAGGTGTTTTTGAGAGGAAGGTATAAAGAAGTTGAGTTTTTAAAGAGTTGAACTTTACGAGGTTACGG
Organism: Trachelipus rathkii; assembly: GCA_015478945.1. Lineage (NCBI taxonomy): Eukaryota > Metazoa > Arthropoda > Malacostraca > Isopoda > Trachelipodidae > Trachelipus > Trachelipus rathkii. The sequence continues at coordinate 17,023 of JABUQX010118099.1, forward strand.
TGACCCCACCGGAAAATCCCTTCCAGATCGGAAAGAATAGAATCGGAAAGCTGAAGACGAGAGACAGCTCTAGATGCAAAAGAGGGAGCAGATTTGAAAAAAGTAGAAGAATGGAGAGTTGAGTTATTGGCGTAAGAGTGAATAGAGTTAGAAGTACAGCTGAAGAGATCGTTAATGAAAAGTAGGAATAAAGTTGGAGATAAAACAGTACCTTGAGGAACACCTCAATTAACAGGAAAGGAGGAAGAGGACGCTCCATCAACGAGTGCTGATATGGAAGCGATCGGAGAGAAACTAGACATGAGTAAGCAAAGAGAAGGAGGAAACCCAAAGGAAGGGAGCTTCGAGACCAGCGACTCGTGCCATACCCGGTCAAAAGCTTTGGATATGTCAAGCGCCACCATGCAAGACTCGCCATAGTCCCTAAGGGCGAGAAGACATAAATCAGTTAGATTACGGAAGTATGTCACCAGTTGAACTCGAACGTCGAAAGCCATACTGATGATCCAGAAAAGAAGGAAGAGACTCCAGAATGATCCAGGAAAATGACAGTTAAGAAAGAGTTTCCAAGACTTGGATAGAATAAAAGTGAGAGCTTTAGGGCGATAGTTTGAAGGATCAGCGGCTACCTTTTTCGGGATCGGTTGAACATAGTGGGCTTCCAGCACTGAGGAAAGTTTATAATATAAATTCACAAAGAACCGAGTTGAACGAGGATAGGCGCCACTCAGAAGCAACAGTCCCTTCAAAAACGTTCATAGATCTTAGAATCTCATGCACACGATCATGTGTGAATCCAGGTAAGGGCATGAGAATCCTAAGAGGAGAAGGAGTAGGAGGAGGATGCCAGAATCGTCCAGGGTTAGAATTTTAGATGAAAAATAAGGAGGCCAAAGGGATTAATTAACCTTTTCAGAAGAGTTTAGCCAACAGAACCATCCAGAGCGAATAAGGGAGGAAAGGCAGATTACAAAAGTTGTTGATGTTTTTGGCAAGAGGCCAGAAATTTTTATCAGTAGAAGAACCAAGCAGGTTTAAGCACTTTCTTTTAGTGGAAGCGCGCTTAGCCTGTCGATAATAGCCTGCAGCGATTCCTACCATATTGAAAATTATTAGTAAGAGTGATAGAGAACGCCCAGAGTTTTTCCATGCCGATACGCAATGTCTCTCTCCTGAATGCGCGAGGAACAAGCTCCATCGAACCGTGGATTTATAGAAGGAGAAAAGATTTAGTGAAGAAAGGAATAACTGCTCTCCCAATCGGCGTTACGGCCCTACCTTTCAGCGTTTACCGAAGCTATCCTCCGAGTCAAAAGTAGGATCTCATTCCACGACGTAGTTAGGCAAGAAAACGAACGCAATGTCCCCAATTAGCCA
>JABUQX010118100.1:2500-25634 GCA_015478945.1 Trachelipus rathkii
TTACCGAATAACAGAAATGCCACACCATTGCGAGAATCTGATTATGCCACGTGCATATGAGATGGTAAGCAAGATATGTGGGGAGGATCAAGCGAAGAAACTGAGTGCCATATCTCTATCAAACAACACAATCCACCGACGAGTCGATGACATGGTATCAGATATCGTGTCCCAAGTTACAACAGAGATCAAGGAAACTTCATCTAGCAAATTCTCTTTGCAATTTGTGCTCCTCCAGTTGTGCTCCTCTCCTTGGGGTTCGTCCGTTACGTCCGCGAGGACACGATCAAAGAAAAGTTCCTATTATGCGAGGATCTGCTAACAACCACGAAGAGAGAAGATATCTTCAATATCATCAACAGTTTTTTTTGCCAATAATGGATTGGAGCAGCGTTCAACAGGTAGTGAGAGATGTTTTTAATTTTATTTAAATGTTTTGTAAATTTAATTACATTAAAACCATATAATTATAGCACAAAAGATAAGTAAGAATGACTAACTGACACAACTATAATAAATTTTATTTTTAATTCCGGTCTCCGTCGATGAAGCATCGTCGCTGATGGGTGGTCATCGTGGATTACGGAGCCTCATACAAGCTGTGAATCCATAAATTTCTGTAGATCATTGCATCATTCATCGGTACTCTCTTGGATCGAAAAGTCTGACTGGTAATCTGAATTTATTGTCTGAAGATGTGTCCAGAGATTTGAATTCGCGTATATTCAAGGAGCTGTGCTAGGAAATGGGATAGAAGTATGAAGTTCTGCTTTCCACACCCATGTTTGCTGGTTATCACGAGGCAAGGTTGTACGTCAAGTCATCGAGCTCAGGAATTCATGGAACAAAAAGGATCTCCTCTTGCCACCAAATTCACTGATAAGAAGTGGCTTGCTCGACTTTGTTACTTGCCTGACATATTTGAGGAGCTGAACGGTGGTAATCTGCAATCCAAGGGTATGAACACGACTGTCATTGCTGTACATCAAACTCTGACTGCATTTCTGGGGAAACTGCAACTCTGGATTCGGCGCTTGGAGAATGGAGTGATCGTTTAGTTCCATACCCTAGACTGGTTTGTTGAGGAGAATAATGCTGGATCACTTCTACAGTTCAGATCATCAACAAAGAGATGAGTGAGCATTTGAAAGGGCTTGAAACAAACGTGCATCGCTACTTTCCAGGCAGTGACCAAGAAACAGCCAATCTTCAGTGGATCATTCATCTCTTCTCTGCACCTGATGATGCCATTCATGATGATGATTTCCCTGCAAAGTTGGAGTGGATCACAATGTGAGCCAATAAAGCCTTGAAAATTGAATTCCAAAAACAAAATGTAGATTCCTTTTGGATTTCACGACTAGCTGACTCGCAACTTTGTCCGGAGAGCCCTGAAGTTGTTGGAATGATTCACAACAACGTATCTCTGCGAGAAGGGATTCTCAACCTTTCTGGGGATGAAAGGAAAAAAGAGGACTCCCTTGAATGTTGCAAACGATGCCAGGCTACCACTTTCAGTCACGAAGCCAAGAATTCCTCAACTAACTTCCAGCATGCAATTCCATCCATCCCACTGATGTTCTTTGGACTTTGCCAATAGTCATTAGGATGCACAATGTACAAATACACTGCTACAATAAAATAAATAAAAGAAAATATCTTTTGTGTTTTAATTTAGTCATATATGTTAATGTTGACAACATTTTGTGAAAGTGGTAATTTGCTTAATGGGGTAGTTAAATTGGGTAGCAAGGTGAAAAAGTTTGGGAACCACTGCTTTACTGACTCAATCCACTTTTTCTTCGGTCTCCCAGCCTGTAGATTCGAAGCACACTCACCACTATAAATCCGCTTAGATATCTGCCTATCATCCATCCTTTCCATATGTTCAATTTTCAAACCGTCTTAATACACTCGTTTATTCTCATTTACCTACTTCTTCACACCACACACTCCCTGACGCGTTCATTTCCCATTTTATCAATTCTTCTCACACCTAACTCGCCCCTAACATTGTCCATCTGAATAGATTGTAGCTTTGATATATACCTCTAATTCCACACCATTGTTTAACATTAAAACTGGTAACATCATACCCTTATTCAAAACCCTAGTTCACTTATGAGTAGTCCCTTTGTATTCACCAATGATTTAATTGCGCTAGCCACTTTTCTACCGTTCACAACATATTATATATATATATATATATATATATATATATATATATTATATATATATATATATATATATATATATATATATATAATATATATTTATATATATATATATATATATATATATATATATTATATATATATTATATATATATATATAATATATAAAATCCTTTCGAAATTTATTCTATCAAATATTATTGATTTAATAATAATAAAAATAAGATGTTAAACTTACCGAATTGTTGTTGGCGCTGAACAAACTCCAACTTACCGAAAGATAACCCTTGGGCCCAAAGTACACTTCCATCAAGCGAAAGTTTTACCACATCAAAACTGCTCAAAATCATGAAATGAATGGAAGAAAAGATTGTTCCAAAAAATTAGTTCTTGGGAAATTAAAGCTAATTAAAGTCTTTTATATAATTATTATTGTCAGAGATATTATAGTAATTAATTTAGCACAATTATCAAATGATATTAATATAATTTATCACAATCACCATCCCAAATGGCGTCTTCAAAATTTCAACAAAATCTTTCCGAAACGGACTGTTGTAGTAAAACAAGTCAAAGATAAAGTTGCCTGAGAGTGAATCTCACTAATATTAAAATTAGGTTGCTATGCCAGCGCAGCTTGTCGGCCATATTTAACAGAGGTAAAAGTTGATTTAGGTGACCTCAGAACGGGAGGTCGAATTTAAATTTTTTTTCGACAGGTACCCTCTATGATAGGTAAATAGATGTTTTAGGCGTGTAAAGTATCGATATCGATATATCGAAAAATAAATTTTTCAAAGAAATATTTTATGCGGGTGAAAAAATTATTGCCAGAAAGTACTGAACAATTTTCAAACCGTGTACAAACCATAGTCGGAGCCAGAGACGGAGCCGGATCTTGGGTATAAATTTTTCAAAGAAATATTTTTTGTAGGTGAAAATATTGCCAGAACGTACTGAACAATTTTCAATTAGTGCAGAAACCTTAGTCGGAGTCGGAGTCTGAATAAAAAAAAAAATATTATTTTTCATTTAGTTGGTAAAAGAATTTTACCCAAAGCTGGAACTGAACAATTTTGAAAAAGTATATATTTTTACTGTCTAGAAATAGAAATAAAATTTCAAAATTTTTAACATGTTTTTCTCGCATTTTATTTTTTTGAAACATGAGCTCTCGAAAAAATAAAATTCACTAAAAATAAACTGTTTTATCTCCCTCAAATTTGGCACGGACCTTACCTATATACACCTCAACAACAAAATGACTTTTTTTTTTGAATGTTTTGATACAATGTAAGGTGGTGTCAGACATGCTTGATTGTTTTTCTTAAAAAAAAAAAAATTAAATGTTTTTAATTTTTTTTAGATAAATTTTGAAATAAGGTGTCTAAACGAGTTTTAATACTAAACATCATACGAGTATTTTAGTGAAAAAAAGTGTTGAAATATCTTTAAAATTAAAGCTTTTATGAGAATTTCTTTTCTTTTTTCGGGGGGAGGTTTTTTTTCTGATTTTTGAAATAATATTTACTCAATTTTTTTTTTTACTTTTAACAGATTGATATATATTGGATTTTTCGTGACTGTCTCTTCTTAAAGCCATCGAAGAAGAAGGGTCAACGCAACCCCTATTTCTTACAAGAAGAAAGTACTAAGTATGTTTGGAGTACAAGAATGAGGAAGAAAACTATTTTTGTTATGTACGAGCGAAAAAGGAAAAGTTGTTACTTTGTTAAAGGGAAAAAAAGTCTAGGGAATATTTTATCGAATTTCGAAAACTAATTTTGTCGATCTTGCAAAAACTAAACTACAATAGGAGTTAGTTTATGATTAATTAATTAATATCGGTGTTAATTTATTTTATTTGGCTTGTTATTGTAATTATGCCTTTCTATTGAAGTATCTTTCTTGTTCCACTTTCCGGTAAATGTGTAAAAAAAAAGAAGAAAAAAAAATTAACAGGATGGGTACTTAATTTTTCATCTGTTTAAGTACTAAAGACTCTGAGATCACCATTGTAAATGCCTTCGGCCCTTACTAACATAATACTACACCTGAAAAGAGTCAAACGGAAAATTCAATTGTTAAACTTATTTAAAACTTAAAATTTATCCAACGAGGTGTGAGGACGCTGTTTTTACGTCTTTCTCTTGATTCCAAACCGGGTTGATATTAGGATTATTATATCGAGAGTAAGCTTTGATAGACGAGACTGTAAAAACGTAGAAGCATGGACACTAGTCCATACCTTTTACTTTAATAAATATAACTCGACTATGTAAAGAAATTATAGTATCATTATTCATTAACTTAAAGTGATCAATCATTCCAATTAATTATAAACTAATACTTCATTGAATTGAAATATATTAGCCAAAGCACTAATCGATATTATAGATGTGCTTGTATTAAAATTGGGCCCCAAGCAGGGCTGGGTACTTATTTGATAAACAATTGATTCTAATGTGAAATATAAAATGTAAATACCATTAATTATTATTGAATATTATATAAGCTATGAAATGTCTAAGTGCCAAACCGATATTGTCAAACCATTGTTAAATAAAAAAGTAAACTAATTATTCCTTTCATTTTCATTTTTTTCCTTTTGTCTATGCTAGTTTCTAGCATATATATATATATACTATATATATATATAATATTATAGTATATATATATATTATATATATATCATATATATATATATATATATATATTATATTTATATATATAATATATATATATATATATATATATATATATATATATATATATATATATTATGGTTTTCAAAAAAAGTTTATTGTTAAAAAATAATATAAAGAATAGGTTTCTACTGTAAAATATTGGTTATAAAAATTCTAATATTAAAAAAAAACAAATATTTAATTTCTAAAGCAGAATCGTACGTTTGGAAGAGTACACTTATATAATAAGGGTAAATCAGTTATCAGTCAGTCATAATAATTCCCACAAAATCGACAGACCGACACCACACGTGAATCTTAGATTGTTATATTCATTTTATTTATTTTTTTATTTATAATTTGATAAAAAGGGTTACTTATTAATAGGTTCAATCCATTATTATTATTATTATTATTATTATTATTATTATTATTATTATTATTATTATTATTATTATTATTATTATTGGAATTAAATATTTATGGGTTTTAATAGTCAATCACAAAATCATACGTCTGGAAAGGAATTATTATTATTATTATTATTATTATTATTATTATTATTATTATTATTATTATTATTAAATTAATAATAATTATTATATATATATTATATATATATTTTATATATAATATAGTATACATATATATATATTATATATATATATAGTATATATATATTAATATAAAAAAAAAATATATATATATATATATATATATATATATATATATATAATATAACAAACACAAACTATTATATATTATTTATAATATGGCTTACAAGCTTGGAATCTTTTTTATTAACAGTTTAATTTATTATGATTTTTTATTTTTTTTATATCTAATTGATTAGTTTTTTTTTAATTTAATTGCTTATTAAAAAACTTATTGAAAAATTTAATTAAAATATAAGTTGTTGAATCATTATTGTTCTGCGAGAGGTATTTTTATTTTTGTTGTTGTTGTAAATCTCCCCAAATGTCCTTTTTTTTCAATCAATCGAACCCAACCCCAATGTTATATCTCTCTGACAGAAATCTTCGATTATACAATCATATACGGGATCGATTATTGATTTTTTTTATATTAACAATTTTTAGATATAATCATTGGAATCTATTCTTTGTATTATTTAATAACAAAAAAAAAATTATAAAAGCAAAAAATAACCCATTCCTATAACACAACAGGTCCTATTAGAGGATGTGTAGATCAAATCTTCACATTGAAACAAATGTTTCAGAAAATGAGAGAGAAAAACAAATTGTATTAAGGTTTTATGGACTTGCAACATTCGATTTCATATTTGATGGGATTATGTAGGGAATCCTCATGTGGATATGTTAGTGATATATGATGTTAGTCTTAGGCTTCTGAATGAAATCAAAAGTATGTATATTGATAGTGAAGTGTGTGTAAGAATAAATGGAGTCGAAAGTGAATGGTTTAATATTAGTGGAGTGAGGCAGGGATGTGTTGTGTCTCCATGGTTAGCTATTTAATTTCTATATTGATGAGGTGATAAAAAAGAACTATAGGTAGGGGTATTAGAAGAAGGTGTTAGAATGATGGAGAAAGTTAGAGTGGAGGGTACCCTGCTTGTTGTATGAAGATGATTTGGTTTGATATTATGAAGGTAAGTGTAAATAACAGTAAGTTGATGGTATTGAGTGAGGAAGTTCGTGGTGTAAAATCATGTTGGATGGTGATCAATTGAAACAAGTATTGAGTTTAAATATTTAGGCTATATGTTGGATGAATGGTGAAAGATGATGCAGAGTGTGGTAGGAAGGTTGTGGATGGTTGGAGGGTGTGTGGTGAAATTAAATCCTTGATGAATTATACAAAGGGACTAAATTTTGATTGCGCTAAGGTTCTGCTACATAGTGATGTAAAAAACGGTTTTTTTCATGAAAAAACGTTTTTTATTTTTTTCCGTTTTTTTTTTACTTTTTATTAAAAGAACATTTTTCATACAGATTTTAGCTCCAATTATTTTAAATATATACCTTTTTTACTCATCTGGATAATATTTTAACATACAAAAATTTATTAAAGTGTATAAATATTTCAAAATTCTATCCAGAGTCAAATGGAGAATAAAAATACATTTTGTTTTTCAAAACTATATTGTTATATTCTATTTGAAATTAAATAGAGAAGAGAGAGATATATTTCTCTTTAAAAGTAAGCAAACATACACCTACACACACAACACACACACACAAACAAAAAAGAAGAAAAACCCGTTAAAATCTAACAAAAAAATTATTTTATAGATTAGGAAGCTTTAGGTCTATTCTTACTTTTCATCAAACGATCTTTTCAACTTCACTTTTAACCCTGTTCATTCTTATGCCGACGAATCGACTCTCCATCCTTCCATTCATTTCAAATCTGATCCCTCTTTTATGTTCTAGAGTGGCTTCTTGTTTTCAGCATTTCCTTCTATTCCTGTCGATCTGGATGGAATTTCCCTTTGGGGAAATTCAACTCTTTTAAATCTCAACTTCTTCACATCTCCCTCTTAAAACCACCTCCCAACTTTTCTACTGTTTTCCAGGGCTCTCTCGTATCACCTGTGAACACTACAAATATTCTTGGTCTGAGCATAAATAATAAATTGTCTTAGAAACCTCATAGCTCAACAGTTTCTAAGGTAGCCTCAAAGAAACTGGGAGTTCTGTTCATGTTGCAGGAATTTTTTTTTCTTACTAGCACTTTCTCAAAATATATAAGGGTCTTATCCGCTATTGGATTAAGAACTGTTCTCGCATTCAGGGTAGCTCCGGTTCCACCCTTCTTTTCGATAGGGTTGAGTCTAAGGCTAAAAGACTAATTAACTCTCCCTTGCTTTCTACCTCTGCAAATTGACGTTGGCTCACTTTCTCTTTTCTATAGGTGCTAGATTGGCAGGTGCTTAAGGGAATTGACCTCTCGCATTCCTCAGCCATTGCGCCACCATAACAGCACAAGGGGTGGCCTGATCGCACAAGAATTTTGTTTCAACATTGAAAACCCTCAGGCTTTCTCGTTGTGGTGCTCCCTTCAAGCCACTTCTGTTCTGTTTAACTCCCAGCCTTCATCTGTTTTTCCTCCTGTATTTAATCCTCCCTTCTTTAAAGGCTCCGCCTGCCCGTCTGCGTTCACCTGAGAAATTTGCGTTAGGCTTATGGCTGGGTAGGTTTTGTTTTATTTTATAATTTTGCCCTTCCTTCAAAAGGACGCAGCCGTTAGTGCTGGTAACCTGTGAAGAAATAAATCCTGTAAAATGTAGATCACATATGAAATTTTAACCCCCGAAAGCTTATATTTGTTATTTTGATCAAGTAAACTCACGTTCGAGAAAATGTCGACAGTTATCGAACCATGGGCCCCCCAGCTTTTTTTTTTAATTCGACTCTTCAATCTTTCAGTCTTCAGACTTTTTTTTGCGCCCCGAATTCCCGAATAGGGTGAAGCTCCCCCTCCCCAATTTTTTCTCTTCTACAAAAACTACAATTGTATTTTTTCCCTTCAAGGATAAATCACATTTTGTTTACCAGGTTTTCTGCTTGTCGCAGTAATTCATTTAGCGTGGGCTGCACTCGGCAGGTTATACAGGACTACTCTAAAAAAATATCGATCGAAGCAATATTTTTATCTTCATTTTTCATCTTTTTCAAAAACGTGTCTATGCAAGACTTATTCTCTGGTACCCAAGACTTTTTTCTTCCTAATAAATTTCATTAATTTTCGTCATCTCTTTTATCATTAAGGTAGGTAATATTCCCCCAAAAGTATAAATGAACAGAAATAATGTACCTACATACTGCTTTTTTTTCAAACTATAATTTTTTTTCTCTCTAACACCTAATTAAGTTTAAATGGATTACATTTTATTTATCAGGATAACTTCCATATTACTATTGGCAAAGGCTTATTTATATATATAATAATATATATCTCTCTTCACTTACTCTCTCATACTATATATAATATATTTATCATCATCTATATCATCTCATACTCATTGTTCTTTTCATAATCTATATTAATAATTTTGATATTATATATATATATTACTATCTATATATTCATACTACTCCATATCTCTCTCATACTCCTCCTATATCTATCTCTCCTCTCAAAGCAGTCTACTATAAGCACCAATTATATTGTAAAACAAACTTCAACTAAATTAATCTATTGTATAATTATAATATAACATACTACATTTACATCTCCTACACGCTGATAGAATACTCTAGAGGATATCAATATATATATAATCCTTATAATAATCATATCCTATTTATTTACATTATTATATAATTAATAATATAAGTATACACATATAATACCTATATATATATATCTTATATGTATTGCACCACTTCTCACCACGTAGAGTAGTAACTAGATGGATATTGCATCGAAAATGACCGCGCAATATTTTTTTAGACGTGCTTCTCTGAGCGGGACCCAATTATTTTTACTGAATGCATCAGGGTCCAAACGATTTTTTATTTTACTTACCCTTTGACCTTTCTGGGTAATACTTTGCTCTCCGAGAGGCTGACCTTTTCTGACCATATACACATTGTTCTTCCATGGGTCATTTTTGCCACCGGTATTATTTTTAGATAACTTTTAATTTAGAGAAACCTAAATTTCTTTTGAGAACACTCTAATTTTTTGAGTAACCTATATTTATATGGGAGCAACCCTAAATTTATGGCAAACCTCGAAAGATATGAATTGTTTCGTGCGCCATATGCAAACACAGCGTTGTGATCGTCTAGCTCAATCCGTCTCGTACGCTATTGCACACACTCCTTATTTCAATTAAATCCCCACCTAAATTTTTTCGACCATGGTCAATTATTGCCCACTCGCACAAATTTTAATACATTCCTTATAGGGTGCTTAAGAGACCCGTTTTTTGACTCTTCACACCTTTGTTTTGACCATGGATAAATAAAATCAGGGCTATATATCATGACCTCAGCCCATCGACTAAACTCCATTAGTGGTGTAACATTTTGGGTGCCTCACTCGCTAATTTTCGGCTACCCTGTGGTTTCCATGGGTCAATTTTGGCCTCCGGTAATTTTTTGTCCTTCAGTCTCCGTGGTATCTCTCCAGGGTCCAATTTTGGCCCACGGTATCTTTTGGCTATCTTTCTCATGGGTCAATTTTGGCCCACGGTATATTATATTTGAGAACTAAACCACTTTTGTGTCGCCCTGAGGTCCTTTGGCCACGACATCCTTTTATTCTTTTTAGGCCACTCAGTGTCACCGGACCCTCTGTCACCACAATATCTTAGTTTCCTATTCCTTCAAAATATACATCGACTATGTTAATTGGCATGTCTTATTCGCTAACTTGACACACAACTCATCCTATCACGCTATCAACACACACCACCATAAACATTCAACACACTCCCATTCAAGAGATCATTACAAATTTTATGGTGGTAGTAGACAGTGAAAATACCCCGACTTTTCACCCCTTACTTACTCCACATTCACTATGCACACTTATAGACCACCCATTCACTTGACACTTATCATTTAAACACTTCAGACAGCATAACTACACATCTCATCCAACTTATCAAACTTACTACCAGTACAAATCACCATCTTGCCAACCCACCCTTTGGTTCGTTCTATATGGTGTCAATTTGACCCTCCACCCCAGTAATTTTTTTGTCCCTTCCTTTTAGGCGACTTAGACTCACATTTTTGCATGTTTAACCTTCGTTTGACCCAGTGATATTTCAAATTTTCATCATCTACTACTCCCTAACCACCCACCCTTAATCACAACCAAAACACTAACACCTACTCTTCATCTCACTTTCCATATGAACTCAATGATTTAACTTCCGACTCAACTCTTCCTCGAGCCCAAACATAAATCTTTTCTTCGTACGACTCTCCTAATACATCTCCCATCCCCACCACTCATTCCCTCTGACAGCGCGGCTAAAAGTTCCACAAATACACCCTTTTATAAATGGGTGTATTCTAATGCTATTTCCAAATCTCTCGACACTTTCTTAATTAGATAAATAGATATACATATTATCTTTTATACTACTTCTGCTATTGAGATATATAACATTCACATGCTTACCTCTTCCACATATTCATACTACCCTACTTCCTCTATTGTCTTCAATGCCTCTTCATCCTTCTCGGTAATTGCCTCTCAAGATAAAAAACTAACTTGCTATGTTTTATTCTAGCACTATAGCTCAAATCCACCATACAATAACTATCTTTTAATAGCCCACCGCCGTAGTTCATTTCTCTGCAAAGAACAAGTCATTGCCAAATACAAGGACACATAACTAATCAGATATGTATGTAAGGAATTTTCTATTTATAGCAGTTTGTTCCCCTTCAAAAACATTTCATACAAAAGTACACGTCTATTTGATGACGTATCACGCTCCCGCGTTAGAAGTGCCTCCAGATGATAAGTGCCGCAAACCCCCAGATGAATTGATTATAGTTCCAAAACTATTAGATGACAAATGAATTAGAGCACACCATTCATATAACACGTTCAATACTCTACGCTACAGCGCCTCTTCCAACAACAAGACACGATCTTGGGTCGCACTAATAAAAAAAAATACTACACGCCCATCGAGTGCCACCATCTTTGGTATCTCTCATGACAAAGATATTATCTCAATGAGAGGGACATCGGCCTCTTGACTTAACATGCACGCTGCGCCCCAATTGTGTTTGATCAATTCATTACAATTTCTTTCTCATATAAAGACGGTCATTGCTTCAGACGATGACGAGCACGCTGCTAAAGCTATTCATAAAGTGATGCTGTTCACGAAGACCCACATTAGTGCCAACTGAGTGGCCTTTTACACACAATTATATACACATACAACTCTAATCGAGCATACTAGTAATAACCATCGATTCAAATATAAGTTACATATAATTAAACAAAATGAATTAACTCCAAACAATTCCCCCTCCTTGTGAATTCAAAGGAAAGGACTTCACCTGTTTCCACAGACATATTGTGGCCTGATTCTCGCAGACAAAAAAACTCTCCTCAGTTTTCAGATCTACTTCCGTCTACCCTCCATGCAATAAATGTGAGACTTACTACCTCAAACACACTCAAGCCCTAATTTACTAGGTAATATGAGGCGCTCACTATGTTCACCATACACAGCATCCACAACGACACCCTAAATATATTCCACCTACGATTGCTTTCTATACCTATAAATAGTCCATAAAGAAAAAGACGTCAGAAAATACCAGTTAAAGACCAACAATGATGTAAATAGACAGGATTCACGCAGTTGATTCCGACTCTATGATTACACTTCAGTTAATCCAACACTCACTCACCACTTTTCACACTTTTAGCTATCATGGGAGGCTATATGTACATGAAGGAACATAACACCGGCAAACAAGAACGATACATCTTTATCCCTCAAACATTACATACTCGCCATTAAAGATTATATTATCTTGTGTCAAATTGGCGATTCGCTAGCAAATAGAGTCAAAGACAGTTCCAACTTCGCTCCCTATAAAAATGAAATATCTCTACGAGAATCCGAACACATTCTCAATGCGTAATAATAACACATACGCTAGCACAACCATTTCTTAGATCCTTCATTCCGCTCTGCCATGTCATTCACAATCAACTACAATACTCACATCTATTTCAAAGCCCAATCTCACATAAAGTGGTCAGTATTCATACCCCGTAAAAAAAAGTCTTCACTTTGAACAAAGACATGTACACACTAAGGCGTATCTTCGAAACGTGTATTTTAATGACATATATCACACGAAATCATATATCTGAATTAAGCCCAGAATTCAGATCAGAATTCTTTTTTAAACATACTTTGTTTTGCAGTGGAGGAATAAAAGCACTAACATAGTTTTAGCATCTCCAGTCAAATGCATCTGTGAAGCGAGGACGCTAAAAATTCTCTAACCTCCGACATTTTAGTCAACACAATATCAACATCACTGGAGTAAATTTCTACCTTTTGCGTATCTCTATAAACAGCACTTTGAATTCTTCTATTGGCACCACACCACATTAATACCATATACACCCAATACTTTTCGCTCTACACACACTCACCTAATAAAACAGAAGACATAAACATATGGCCTACCGAGTACCTAATTATAAGAGCCTACCTTTTCCAAACATTTCCAACACCAACCCACAAAAACATTAACGATCTACATGTGAAGCATTGCAGATAAGAAATAAAATAATTTTTCTCTTCAACATTAATATTAGACACCAAACAAAAACAAATAAATACCAACAATAGACAGCTTTATTAAAAGACAATACATATTCGCGACTATGTTTAAAACCTATACTAGAAATTAATAAACACCTTTAATCATATCCTACACCACAACGTTTTTCCACAAAATGGCGTTAGGCCCTCTTTCTAGTTAAACAAATCTTCAATTAAACTTCATGCATCGAACCTTATAAAGAATTATAAGTACGTACAGCAATGTTAAAATCTATCACAACGTTCCTCCCATAGTACTTCCCCAATATTGTCACCCAAACCAACCACATAATTCAACTACAACCTCCTTATTCACCTAGCACCCTTTCTATCACAACATCGTCGACCTACAATAAGCCATTTAACTATCACTCACTTCTCTTCTTCACCTCCTCCCCAATCCCCTTCAATCAACAACCCTCCTCTTCCCACCACCAACACCAAGCTCAGATCACCATCGCATAATACCACACTCTCTTACTCATACACTACTACACCCACACATCAGGCATGCCTACTTCAGAACATCTATCTCACTTATCTCCATTCCATCACAACTCAAACATCTCACCTCCCATCTAACTAAACCTTTCTCCTAGCTTGTGCTTATTCCCTTTCCACCACGTTCTTTTATCTCCACCCACAACTCCAAGGAACACAAATAAAAGCCCACAACATTCGCTAACCTGAACCAAGTTAGTTCGCTAAACCACTTTTCTATAGCATCCATCTCATCTAGATATATCCCCTTCTGCAGCCTTGATTATAGACAACCTTTGACTCAACAAGCTACAAACCATCCTTTATTTCTCATGAGCCCACTTTGCTCCCGACCCATTTTCAATAAATTACGGCAGGCGAGGATGAAGATAACTTCAACCCCCAAGCACCCAATACAACAATCACATAATAATTTTATTTCCCCTCCCCTAAAGCTCTCTCCTTTTGAACTTCCCGTCTGACAACAAGGTCACAACGCAAGGAAACCTACAACAACAGGCCTTCCTTCCTTTCGATCCAGCCCCACAACAACATATTCGCCTCGGTAGTAACAGAATCCGCTTCTCCCTCCTTCTCTCTCAGTCTCCACAGGCTTTGCATCTGCTTCACCCCACCCTCTAATCCTTCTTTCACTCCTAAAACACACCCTCCTTTGGCACCAGCTAGAAAAAATATCCAAGTCATACTCCTCTTCTCCCCGACTTCCCCACAAAAAATTTCTCAGCGCGGGGAACATTTCATATCAATAGATTATGGAAAACAAACAACCCTAAAAAAACAAGTATTATTATTAGACACATTAACAAAAATAGATTAGATCAGGTATCGTTATGTTAGCTTTGATATATTAGAAAATTAAGTCCTTAAAAATATAGAAATATCCCAAAGACATCATTACAATTCTGTTTTTCTTTGTATTCTGCTCATCCCTTACAGAAACTGAAAACCTATCAGATTCCAACTCATTTTTTTTTTATATGGACAACTTTGATGAAATCACCTTTGATCGGCTCTCTCTACCCCGCCCACCGGCCACATCATAAACAGAAACAGTTATATTCACCACCTGTCTTCTCACCCTAGTTCATAATGGAACAACCAGGGCGGCCGCATTGCCCCCTCACGCTAAAAGACCAAAAAAAAACAAAACCAGACAAAAACAAACGCCACAAACAAACAACACACACAGCGAGTGGGACTCCAGAGGCAGAATCACGCACCACCAACCGCTAACCGCCCGCGGTCCCAAAAATACGCAAACACAGACCGTCGTCACCAACTCCCGCCCGCCGCGTGCTCCATCGAAAAAACCAAAGCCGAGCAAAGCCCTCTTACCTCCGACGGCAACAACCATGCCCACACATCTCTCAAACACATAACTCCGTCTTCCTTTTTTCTTTCCTCCCTTCCCTTTCCCGCTTATTTTTTCCCCTCTCCTGGACTCCATTCCTTTTTTATTCTTTCTCTCACCCCTTTTTCTTCCCCCCTTTTTCGGCGACTTAATCGAAAAAGCACAAGGAGGATGTATTCGTTGAAAGTGAAAAATTCTAATGTTCAGGGCTTAATCAATTATTATTATTATTTTATTATTATTATTTTATTATATTATATTGATTATTATAATATATTATTTTGATACAAATTATATATTCTTATTTTTATTATTTTCTAAATCATTGTTATAAAATATTATTATTATTAATTTATATATTTTTGAATTTGTGGGAATTATTTGAGATTTTTTTATATATATCAGATTTCAAATATAAACTATTTTCAATTCTTTATTATTTATATATTAATTACTTGAAATATTTTTTATATATAATCCTATACTGTGTTTATACATAAGCTAATATTATAATATATATTTGTATAATTTTTATGAAGTTATAACTTAGTATTCATTATATAAATTATATATATATATTTATATTTATTAATTCACTATATAGTTTAATTATAAATTTATTATATAATCTATTATTCATATGATATTAATATATAATTATTTAAATTATATATATATATAACTATTATATTTATATATTATATATAATATTTATTATAAACGTGGTCAAATATCAAAAAACAGTAAAAAGTACCACGGAAGCATGTGAATACTTTCTAAAGTACGAAAAACAGAAAAGTTACCATAGAACAAAATAGTTTGTTTTTATTTTTCGCTTGTCAACCTGTTTGACACTTATTTATAATGTAATTTAACTTTGTTGTCTAGTTATTAAGTAGCTGAGTTGTTTTCCCTATCTTATCCTTCCTCTCTTCGATCGATTTCTTTTCTTCTACTTCATATCTACTTCAGTTCGTCATGGCTTGGAGATAGGACTGGAGCTTGAACATGCCCCTCATCCTCTCAACTCTGTCACATTTATTTTTGCCTTCCTCTTTCTCTACTCACTCCTCGAAACATGGTTTTTCATTAGTATATGGCATTCTGTTGTACCACATAGACGAGGTGACCAACCTATGTAATGTTTTGTCTTCCTGCGCGAAGATGTATCTCGCTTAAGGTCATCCTACATTTTGTCGCGATCTCTACTAACCCCTACTCAGATTTCGTACTCTATATCTCCGCCTGACTCTTTCAGGAGGCCAATACTAGATATATTAAAGTGGCAAAATCATTAAGGAGATCGAACCTTTTGTTCTCTCACTAGAGATGTGATGCTTCTTTACTAGTGGCACCCCTACTACAACCGTGATCAGTTTTTGTCCGCACTACTCATTATTCGAAACTGCCCAGAGAATTTGTGCCAGTATTTCTAGCATCGAAAAGTCGTCGAAGATCAAAAAATTTCTCTTCAAGGAAGATTGCAGAGAGGCCGATATTTGTACGTCAGAGTTTCAATTCTAATGCTCCTGCTACAATCAATCGGTATCCGTGTGTGCTTGTTTCCGTCGCCGCTGGCTAGGCACATTCCTTTTCTCCCTCTTCTTAGTCTATACCCGTTTCTTCGCTCCTATCTATTCACCCTCTGTGGTCCTCTCCGGTTCTTCCGCTGCTCTCTTTCTTCTTCTTATCGGTTACCACCCATCCTCGTACCCTGGTCCTCTTTAGCTCCTCACTGACCCTCGTTCTACCGTTTTCGAAGTATTAGGATCGTTTTCCACTCTGGAACATGGTTGATGCGTAAAGCGAGCTGATGTCCATACAGGGGGCTCTCAGCCATATCTTCATTTCATCAGAAAGTGGATCTCAGTTTCCGGCAAACCCAGTCCTTCTTCTGGGTGGGGGCTCGCAGGCTTTTATTCTCTGACATTCTCCTCACCAGCTCAAGCAATATCCTGATATGGGTATTATGTTTTTTCTACCGAGGTTTGGCTGATAAGGCGAATAGTTGCAATAAAACATGCACTTTTTTGGAACGCTTAGCCAGTGGTCACATAAAGATGATGGATCAAGTCTGGCCGCTCCCTTTACCGTTTGTCTCTTCCCTTCCGCCTTCCCGTGCGTCTCGGATGTCCCTTCGCGCCTTTGCAGGTTATATTATGTTCTTTCCTGAATGGACACCCGGGCGTCGATTCGCTTCTACCTCGAATACTACCAGAAAGTCGTGTCCCTCTTCCTGACAGGGTTCTTAAGCAACAATGGTAGTACATCCCCGTCTTAGGTGAGCGCTTGTGACCTTAGACCTTTCTCTCACGTATTCCCCTGGGTTTTTCGTGGTCGCTGACGTGACCCAACCCATTTTGGGCGGTGATTTCCTGTCTCATTTCGACCTATGGTCGATCTAAGAAACAGGAAGATTGGTGACGGTTATACTCTCTACACTTCTGAGGTACGTATTGTCATTGTTCTGCTCTCAAGGCATTCTGCTGTTTATTATTCCTTCTGGTGCCTCCCCTTCTTCGACAATACCTGCAGGATTTTCGGAAGCTGTTGACCCTGTTTTTTTACCTCTCCTGTTCACATTCTGTGGCGCCATCATGAATAGAACTACGGGCTTCTCCACCTTTTGATCGTGCTCGTCGTTGCCTCTACAAGCTAGGCACAAAAGGCGGAAGTTCGGCACATGTCGATTGTATCGTCCGCCTTCAAAAAGTCGTGGTCTCCCTCACAGGTGCTCAAGGTGGCTTCTGATTGGAGGCTGTTGATGGATTTTTAAGGGCTGACGCTCGTACGATACAGATCGGTCTGTCCTCATATGTACAAGTAGTCTCACTCGTACAATTCTGGCCTGGTATGATTATTCTTTATCGAAGCTGGACTTCTTGGAATTTGAGAGCCCTAACCACCTACCTGGTCGACTTATGACGTAAGCATTTACCGAGAAACAATAGAGTTCAATAATCTACTCTTTTGGACATTAATCGAATATAACTCGGGCATTGCTTTCGCGACTGATGGTAATCAGCAAAAAACACTGTAAACAGGTAGCTATTTGATATCAGAGATAAAGTCCTTAAGGTTCTCAATTCAACCTTTTCTTACCTCAATCGATGACTTCATTGATGTAGGTTTCGCTTCTTGCTCATCCCCAAGAGCAGAGCAACACCTACGTGCACGAGTTTTGCCAAAGGCTTGGGATGAAGAGTGTGTGAGGGTATATCGCCTCTGTGCCTTGTCGGCATATGTAGTGTTTTCCGTGTCGCTACTTCTCTAAACTTTCTAGGAAAATACTTTGTTCATCCGCTTGATCGCGTTCTGTCCCTTGTGCGACGAGTGTGTAGTAGGAGGCTACACTTCGTGCCACATCCCTCGAATGTCTCTAGCATTAAAGCAGCTTCGTCAGTAACTCGGCATGCTTACTTCTGACACTATTCGATTCTCTCAAATGGCGCTGATATTTCCTTACGATCCATTTTCCTCATTGCTCTCATCCACCTTTTGGTATTTTGGGGTGTGCGGAGGTTATACTCCTCCTGCCACTACTTCACCTATCGGGGTATGTGATATTTCACCCTCTTTCTACATTTTCTCCGTCGGCTAGAGCCACTACTTTTACCGTTGTAATAAAACCTGCACAGATTCTAAATATATTATCAATGTATATAATATATATTAAATATATATTATCAAGATGGTGTTGAACCTAACACTCCTTATATATACTAGTAGTAGTAGGTGGATTATAGTATTAATGCTCTATTATTGTATGTTATTATTATCACTAATTAGTATATACTTTTTATTATATACTATGCTATTATTAAACCTATATATTATTATTCTGCTATTTATATATACTGTATAATCTTTTTATACTTTATTTTATTCTTGCTTTTTAACTTGCTTATTTAATAACCTAAATTACCACATTCCTAAAATGCTGTGAGAATACTTTCTAATTTACTGGGTTCCTATTAAGAGGATATTTCCTGTCATCTGTGTTTTTTTTCCGGCTTACTGGGATACCGTTCTAAAAAGGTCAATGAAATTTACGTTTGTTTCCACTCATATCATTATATTAATTTATTAATTTAAATACATATTTATATAATTTTATAATTGTAATATATTATTTTTCTATAATTATTATTTGTATATATATTTTATATATATATATATATTAACTTATATTTATATATATTATATTTCTCGTTAATACTCCTGTTGCAAGTCCATTAAAAACTATTTAATTATCATATTTTTTCTCTATTTCTTTCTCTATTTTCTATATCAAATTTTTGTTATACATGTTGAATAATTTGATTCTATCATCATCCTATATCACTTTTATATATGCTACCCTTGTTTCTCCTTAACAGTACTATTATTCACTCTCGTATAGCAACCTTCAATCTTAAAAGTACTATTAGTATTAATTAATTTTTTCCTCTACAGCTATCATCATATAATTTAATTCCCTTTATATATTCATACAGTTCCACTTGTATCCTTTCATTTTTTTTATCTGCTCTTGTTTACTCCCCCTCGGAACTATGCTGCCTCCATAAACGCTTTGTTACACAAATGTCTCTTTTAACCAGTCAACAAAAACTCCTTCTCCATTTATGTGTTTCTATGTATGATTTCAACCGGTAATATACTCCATATTTAAAGCTGCAAATTTACCATTCTTCACCTTTCGCTACCTACCATTATCTTCGCTCCTCCTATCTAATTGGCTCATCTGCTCCATATTAGCTTATTTTTATTTACACTATCGTCATTTGCTACACATTCAATATCAGCTTCCATTATGCTAATTGATGTATGTTAATTCTCGAAGCTTTCAATCCACATATCTACCTCACATCCAATTATATCCAAACGTACAATTCCAAATTCTTATTCTATGAAGATTTTGCTTTACTCTCTTTCTTAAACTTTCGAGCTTCCTTCCAGAGAACTTCCTATTCCCTTGTAATCCATTCATCCTCTTTAAATTGTTCATGCTCTTTTCTCCTATGTATGCCACTTTTAGCTTTCTTTTTTTCTCTTTATATATTTCCCAAGCTCCTTTCTTTGAGACTTATAGTGGCTTTAGTAATTCACCACGCTTTTCTTTTACTTTTAACCGCTTGCATCACCCTTTCATTCCACCACACTGTTGAGATTCCTTATTTCTACTTTAGCACATCCACATCTTCTCTTGCAGTACTAACAAGTTTTCTTCATTTGCGTCAGATTTGTTCAGTTTATCATGTTACATTTAATGATTTATTTTCAAAGTGCTTCAAATAACTTTCCTCTAACCTGTTTATTTACTTCTCATGTTTTAAATCTTAAACTTCTTTCTATATATGATATATATATATATATATATATATATATTATATATAATTATATATATAAATATATATATATATATATATTTTATATATATATATAATAATATATATATATTATATTTATAGTTTTTTCACACTCAGGGGCAAAGCTCTATTCAAGGAGGGGGTTTGCACACTCAGAAGTTCACACTTAACCCAAATTAAGCAGATGAGTAGACGCAGGCTTTGAAGTGGAGAGATTAAAATTCAGCAGGAAACACAGAAGATGGAAGAGAATTCCACAGAACTGGTGGCAGGAAGGAAGGAAGCACGCAAGGAACTAGCGGATTTACCAATATCCATACAAAACTCATGCGCAGACATCAGCACCCCTATGGTTTAAGGGCGTCCCGTAAAGGTGGTGGCTACGCGAGTGAACAAGTTCCCTCGACACTGCGCTGCGGTACCTATAGAAAGAAATAAACACCAACATCGCGCGCAAAGATAGGTGTCAAGAAACTAGAAAGAAACGGAAAGTTTATAAGTCTTTTGGCTTTTAACTCAACCCTGTCCAAAAGGCCGGTGAGACAGAGCCCACCGATATGAGAGCAGTCCTCCATAAAGGAGGATGAGGCGTGTATAGCTGGATAACTGAGAAGAAGGAAAAAATACTGCAAGTCTTATCAGACTCCAAGCTTCTTTTAAGCTACCTTAAGAACCGCTGTGATGTGAGGTTTCCAAGACATTTTTTTTGTCTTATGTTAAGGCCAAGGATGTTTTATATTGTCAAACAGGAGAGACAAGAGAACCGTCAAAAGAGATAGGAAAGTTAGAAGGAGTTTTAGAGAGGGAGATTTTGTAGAAGTTGAGTTTTAAAGATTAATTTCACAAGGTTAGACGCACCGGAATTATCCAGATACAGCGAGAATAGAATCGGCAGATTAGACGAGAGGCAATTCCAGAAGTAAAAGAGGGAGCAGAATTGAAATGAGTGAAGAATGAAGGCGAGTCACCGGCATTCGAGTGGAAAGAAGCTAGATGTTCAGGTTTGAAGATCATTAATGAAAAAAGTAAGAATAATGTGGGAGATAAGTACAAGAACCTGAGGATACAATTATCAGAAAAAGAATGAAGAAGTTGGTAACGAACTAAGTCGTATTGAGACAGAGATATTGAATAGAAATACTAGACATAGAAAGCAAAGAGAGGAGAACCATAAGGAGGGGAGCTGGAGAGAGACAGTGAGTAAGCGTGCATACCTGGTTCCAAAAATGCTTTGGATGTCAGCGCATACACGCAAGTACTCCCGCTAGTCTCTCTAAGAGGCGGATAAAACATAAAATTAGTAAGAATTTAATTACATCGCAGTAAAGACCTCGAGCGCGAAAGCCGTACTGACGATCAGAAAGAATGAATGAGATCCAGGTGATCTAAGAAATGAGATTTTAAGGGTTTCAGAATCCTTAGATGAGTATCAAGTGAGCTATTGGGTGATAGTTAGAAGGATTAGAACGGCTTCCTTTTTTTCGGAATCGGTTGGATGTGTGAAGAAATAAAAAGATATAAAAGGGAATGGTAAGGCCCTAACTCTAAGGAAAGAAAATTATTAAATATTCTAGAAAAATATGGAAATAGATGAAAAGAACAAAGAAACGAATATGAATGATTTTTCAGAATATGAGGGAAGGAGAAAGCTGGTAGATTATGTGAGTAGTTTGAATCAACCTAAGAAAAAGTGTTGCGTAGGATGAAGGAAAATGGATGAAAACAAACTGGAGGACTATTATTTGTGAGAACATCTTGGATAAGCAGGATGAAAAAATTAAACCGAAACGGGGTATACAAAAGAGTGAGTGAAGTGTTAATATATATTATGGGGGATAGTGTTAGAGGTTATCAAAGAAAATTGCATAAACTTGGTTGGTGAAAGTGAAGAAAAAGGAAATGAATGTTTTTATTGTAATAAAGAAAGGCATCTGAGATATAGGTGGTACTGAGAGACAGAAAAAAATTTGTAAAGCTTAGAGGGAGAGGTCATAGCGAGATGGTATGTAGATTCAAAGATCGTTTTTGCGCAACTGCGGAAAAAAGGGTCATTTAAGATATCATTGTTCAAGATTCATAGAAAAGAAAATAAGAGTGAAGTGGTTCTGTTAGGAACTCACATTGATATATATATATATATATATATATATATATATATATATATATATATATATATATTATATATAATATATATATATTATATATATTATTATATATATATTATATATATATATATATATATATATATATATATATATATATATATATAATTTTTTTAAAGTAGACAAAAGGTGGTAAGAGATTTCTTCATTTGTTCATACGTGGGCGAATACAGGTGGGGCAGGGCAGGGGGGCAGGGGTGCAGGGGGGGCAGGGGGGGCACTTTACCCTATAATCTTGGTGAAATAAAAAGGCACTATATGTTTGCCCCGCAATTTTTTCACGGTTTTTTAGTAGAAAAACTGAAAAAGTGCATCAATCGAAAGATATTAGTGTAATTACTAATTTACGTATTGCATAAACTTGCATTTTTCTAAAGAGTTTTATGTGTTTTCGTTTTCATAAGTCAACTAGCTGTGTGTGCTTTTATACAGCTAGCTTCATCTGGCAGTAGTATTCTTCGATAGAGCTCTCAGTATGTCGATAAATTTGTTGGCCTGCCAAGCTGCTAAATGCAATCCGAAAGGCGTCCGTTGATATTCATTACAGACGAATCAAAAAACATTGCAAAATTG